>APFE030430725.1:76388-100360 GCA_000404065.3 Pinus taeda
TCATACGCGTCAAACGGAGATCGTATGCCAAAGTTACGACCCCGGGAAATTGATGTACCAATTTACCCAAAACGGGGCCCACAATTTGGCGTTCATCTTCTAGGGGTCGGTTTTGGAATGTGAAGGGTTTTCCATTGTTTCTCAATAATAAATAGGCCTTCGAGCCTCATTGTAACACAAGTTCGGAACAGTTCAGAGACATGTAGCCGCACATCTCTTCTCAGAGATAAGCTACCATCGTCCTAGCTGGTTTATTTCCAATTCTGGTTGTAAGCATATTTCGGTATTTTCCATTAATGAAATGAAGTGTTATTTCCGCTGCATCTCTTTATTTATGGTTATCGCATCTCTGTATTTATGGTTATCTCTGTAATCTATTGCGTTCCTATTTAAATCCGGATCACCTAGACCTGTCTGTTGAATTGATACCAAGTGTTTGGAAGAATGTCAGTCCTGATTGGGGATGCTCAGGCCTTGTCCTGAGGGTTAATTTTTATTAATCATCATTCTTATCATGTTTTTAATGAATTTTGGAAATTACCACAAGTTGTTAGTAGGGGCCTGGATTTTAGGCTCGAAATGTGGCTTAATTCCCGGGGTTGATAGCATAGAACTAGTAATTTGGGTCCACAATCATTGTAATGTAAGCTTGTGAGAGCGACTTTGCGGTTTTGGTCACTCCCTTGCTCATAGCATGAGAGCGACTATGGCCTAAGAGTTTCAGAATACTGTGGGACCAAGGGACATGCAATCTGAGTGGCTAACTATTAGGTTGTGTCATATTCTTTCCATGACTAGCTACCCTAGTTAACTGGGGGGTTAGATGGAGAGGCGTGAAACACCCCCTTCATTTTGTCGATTGCACAACAGGGGGTCACAAGGGGGTGGCTGCCCCCGCCGTACGGGGTGTTTGAGGGGGGTGGTTAGCCCCCCGGTATGGGGTTCGGGGAAGTACCCCGGGAATTTTTTTTTTGGACCCTATATTAGGTTGGGTGGACCTACCTATGGTTTTCTGCATGGTTTTTGCACATGTTTTTGGATGCGATGGTTTTCGGTCGATGGTATTGAATTCTTTAGCATGTATAAATATGTAAAGTAACATTGAAAGGAATAGAATGAAAAATCAATGTGGTAGTCTCAGTTTTGGGATGCAGGGGAAAATATCTATGTATATGTGTTTTTATGTGTTATGGTCTCGCATTGTTTATTTTCTGCTCTTAGAATTCATATGCAGGTAATTTATGTACGGGGTTAAAACCTACATTTGGTATCATAGTTGTTTTGGCTTCAAGGGGATTCCTTTACTGATGAGGGATTTTGCTCAGGCCTATGGTAAACCCTATTCAATGGGAGATCTGAGGGATCCATTCTGGTCGTGAAAGAATATGGCGAGCATTGGAAAGATAGAGATCAATAAATTCAATCTTTAGAGTTTTGAGTTGTGGAAAATCAATATGGAGGATTTATTGGTGGATAAAGATCAGTGGATTGCGGTATATTTTGGTACTCAACCAACTGGAGTTTCTGATGAAGAATGGAAGAAATTGGATCAGAAGGTAGAGAGAACAATACGATTGTGTGTCTCAGATTCAGTATTGCTAATTGTATCAGGGGAAGCTATGGCTAAGGCTTTGTGGGACATGTTGAGGACTTTGCACCAATCTAAGTCTCTAGTGAATAAACTATTCCTATGAAAAAAATTGTATAACCTGAGGATGAAACATGGAGACTCAGTGATAGAGCACTGAACACATTTAATATTGCAGTAAGTCAGTTATTATCTATTGATAGTAAAATTTTAGATTAATATAAGTGCATCAGTTTGTTGTGTTCTCTACTGGATTCGTCGGATAATCTGGTTATTCCAATAGGTAGAAATGCAACTACCTTGTAGTTTTGATGAGATAGTCTCATCCTTGCTGGTGGAGGAGATGAGACAGAAAAATATGTAGAGCTAGAATGGTGATACCTTTTCTATATGAGGACGGTCCGAAAACAGAAATAAAAATGAGTCATCGATTGGGAGATCTAAATCTAGAGGGTGTTGGAATTATGGCATAGGTTTGATGGTATGGCACTGGTGTTGTCCTTGATGGCAACTCTCTTTGCTAACAAACCTCAGTTCAGGCTTTGAGAACAAAAGAAAAGGCATATACGCAGGTTCATCTAGAGTAAGGCGCGTATACACGCGGGTTAGACGTAACAAAGGCACATATATGTTGGAGAACTTGATTTTGGACCATGGTAGTGAGTCCTTGGGATTTCAACCTATGGTTTTGGACCACGGAGTCTCATCTGATGTGTTGATCCCTAGTATTGAGACCATGGTATTGGTGTATTATGGTTTTGGACTGTGGTATTGAGGAAGGCCTAAGACTATAAAAGAGGAAGGAGATCATGTGGCAAATGATCATCTGAATTATTATTGAATATCTGAAAAGTGGTAGATCTGGAATACTGGTAATTGGGTAATGGTGCAAATCTAGATTTAAATAAAGGAGGAACCTTAAGCACAAAGAAAAAGCATAAGTTCTATTGATGGGTCATAATCTTTAAGCTTGAATGATAGTATCTTTGTATGATTTTGGTCTGTTATATGCGGCGCTTGCTTGATCTATAACACTGATAATCTAGGTTAATTAGTGTTTTTGAATATCTGAAAGAGCGAATTATCCTTTATAGATCTGTACACAGGTTCAGTGAAGCGAAGGCACGTATACACGCTGATTAAGTGAACGAAAACATCGTATACACAGGTTGTTCCAAACACAGAAGAATATGCATGCATGTTGCAGGTTATTGAAATAGTGTATATACTTTAAGTTGTGATCTATCTGCTTCTATTTATGGTTGTTGTGTTCTGGGTTCAGTTTTTGGTGTGTGGTTTCTAGTACTGTGTTTTGGGTACAACTGTCAAAGAAGTATCTACTTGATTCAGATCTAATTGGTGGAAAGGAGATTGGTTGATGGAGAAATTCTTGACGTTTGATTGATGTTCAAGGATCCAGTCTGAAAATTTATGAAACGTTGTCCCTGGAAGATTGTAGCCTTTTGTAGCCCAGCACCTACGTAGTAGTATCTTGGCTAGTGCAAGAGCTAAAGGGGTTGTATCTCCCTTCGAGGAGAAGTTGGAGAACGAGAGAGGGTTGTAGCTCTCTGCAGGTTGCAGCCTACGTACTGGTAAAGGACTGCACCAGTACATTGTAAAAGAAGTTTCTAATTTAAAAGAAGATAGAGACAAATTGCAGCAAGTGGTTTTCACCCACATTGGGTTTCCACCTTATATCTTGTGTTCTTGTGTTTGATTGTCTTTCTTCTCTGTTTTACTGTCTCTGGTTACTGGTTATTTGATTCTGCAACACAGATTAACAATCATCATCAGAAAGATAAAGTAAAAGTTTGCTTTGGATACGTGAGTTTCTTTCTGCATAGTTGCATATATACGTGGACTTAACTAACTGAAGTAGCGTATATCATTTATTTTTGAAAAAGGAATATTTGACTTGATAATACTGATTCACCCCCCCTCTTAGTATTATTTCCAACAATTGGTATCAGAGCAGGTCCTTCAAAAGAAGCTTGATCGCTTGAAGGAAGATCTATCATCATGAGCAATTATGAGAGGGAAGCATCAATCAGGCCACCGATTTTTGATGTGACAAACTTCGTATATTGGAAGGTAAGAGTTACTGCCTATCTTCAATCTCTTGGTACAGAAGTCTGGGATATCATAGGTACAGGGTATACTTTTCCATCAGCAACTGCTATAGATCTGGCTGAGAAGAAGAAATATGAAACAAATGCAAAGGCGGTCAATACTCTATTAGGATGCCTATCTCAATCAAAATTTCTCAAGGTAATGTAGTTTAAATCTGCAAAAGAGATATGGGACAAGATTGTTCTGAGCTATGAAGGAGACGATCAGGTAAAACAAGAAAAACTTCAAACCCTCAGGATTCAGTATGAAAATCTCAAGATGTATAATGATGAAAGTGTGTCTAATTATTTTGTTTGTGTAGATGATATTGTCAATTCTATGAAAAATTTGGGTGAAAAAATAAAAGAGGTCGTTGTGGTTGAAAAAGTTCTAAGATCCTTGTCCGCTAGATTTGAATCTAAAGTTTCTACTATAGAAGAAAAGGAGAATCTACAAAACCTCAAAATGTCACAGCTGCACAGAATTCTAACTGCTTATGAAATGAGGAAAGGAGGTCCATTAGACAAGAGAGTAGCTTCCTTCAAGGCTTCGAGAAAAGGAGAGTACTATGAGTCAGGACACGTGTCAGAAGAAGAAGAAGAATCAAGTTTTGTCAGAAATCTTCAACGGGGTACTGGAAGATTCAGAGGTAACTTACCTTTCAAATGTTTTTGTTGTGGAAGAGTAGGTCACTATGCTACCAAATGTCCTCATAACGATAAGATTGACAAGGGGAAGGAACCTGTTAGATGGAACAAGAGACATAATGCAGATAAGAAAAGTTATTACACTCATTAAGATAGTGATGGACTATCAAATAGCGATGAATATGAACGAGGTAATCACTATAAAATTTTAATGGCCTTTGAAGATGATGATTACTTGGATGCTATAGATGTGGATGGTTTTTATCAAGAGATTTCTAGACTCAAAACATGTTTAGAAGAAAAGAATGTGATCATTGATACTCTACAATTTCAACTTGATGAAAAAGAAAAATTTCTTGAGAAGTTAGAATGTGAAATTGTTGGCCTTAAAAAAGAAATTGAGAAAACAAAGGCCCTTAATCTTAAATTTGTTAAAGGATCTGAAACTCTGGATGAGATTATCAATGTGCAACATTTCCCTCTAAACAAGAAAGGTCTGGGGTATAATGGTGAAACATCTCAAGCTTCCGCCTCCAAAAGTTATCTTGCTGCAGCAAGAAGGAGTGAGAAAAAGCCTAATAGAAATCATCAGGTAAATCAGGAACAATCTTCATCAAGAATGAACAAAGACTATCAAGAAAATTGGGGGCAAGCTACCTTAAGGACAAACAGAAGATACAACCAACCTCAGGTAAAATCTTCCCAATTTTCTTCAAGAATGGATGACAATCGAAACTAAAATCATTTGGCTGGTAGATTTGATAATCGAAAAAGTTTCTTCAATGGCCAATGTTTCTCTTGCCATAACTTTGGTCACAAAGCAACTCAATGTGTTGCCTACAAGACAATCATGACTATAGAAGTTCAAAAACAAAGAGGTATGACTGGGATTACGAAAAGGACCTATAACAACTTTTCAGCATTTGAAAATGAAATTGAATGTTCTATTTGTAATAACTTCGGTCATGAAGATTCTGAATGTAGGAGTAAGTTTTGGCAGACAAAGGAACAAACCTCAAGCACCAGAACTTGGAGAATAAAGGAACCACAACCAAAAAGATGTGGGATAGCTTTTTATGTAGAAGGACAGGAAAATCTATGGTACATCGACAGTGGATGTTCAAAGCATATGACAGGTGATAAAGAAAAACTTGAATCATATATTGCTTTAGAAAAGGGAAAGAAAGTTTCTTTTGGAAATGATACCCCTGTAGTAATAAAAGGAAAAGGCACTGCTCAGTTGAAATAAAAGGTCAAAGCTGGAAATGTTTTGTGTGTTGATGGCTTGAAGCATAATCTATTGAGTGTCAGTCAGATGTGTGATAATGGAACCGAGGTAATATTTCAATCAGATGGGTGTAGTGTTCGTGATCTTGATATAGGAAGAACAATGATCAAAGGCAGAAGAACTCCAAATAATTTATACATATTTGAAGAAGGACAACAATAATGCTATTTGAGCAAAGATGATGAACACTGGTTATGGCACTGAATGTTGGGGCATCTAAGCTTTTCACAAATAAGGAAAGCATGCAAATACTAGGAAGTTTGTGGTCTTCCAGACATCAAAATTCCATGCAACACCATATGGAAATCATGTCAGTTTGGTAATCAAACCAGAACTAACTTCCCTAAGAAGGAAGGATCAGCCAGCAGGCCTCTTGAGCTAGTCCATACAGATGTATGTGGTCCATTCAGGACAAGGTCACCTCAAGGAGAAGAATACTTTATATTATTCATTGGCGATTTCTCCAGGATGGTTTGGTTAGGACTTATGAAGCACAAGGACGGAGCATTTGAAAAATTCAAATCCTTTAAAGCCCTGGTTGAAAATGAATCAGATTACAAAATTAAGTGTCTCAGGTCTGACAGAGGTGGGGAGTTTACCTCAAATGATTTCTTTGATTTTTGTGAAGAACATGGAATAAGAAGGGAATTCTCTATAGCTAGGACTCCTCAGCAAAATGGAGTGGTTGAAAGGATGAACAGAACAATCCAACAAATGGCTCGTGCTATGCTTGATGTGTCTGGAACTCCCGAAATCTTCTAGGGTGAAGCTGCATTTGTTGCAGTTGTTATTATGAATAAAACAAATGTCGGAGTAAACAGCACTCAAACTCCTCATGAGCTCTGCTATGGTGAGACTCCTTCATTAAAGAATTTCAAAATTTTTGGAAGCAAATGTTATATTAAGAATACTGATGAACAGCTTGGCAAACTTTAATGTAGAGAAGATGAAGGCATTCTCCTTGGTTATTCTCCCCATAGAAAAGCATATAAATGTTATAATAAAAGACTTGGAAGAATTGTTGACAACATTGATGTAGTGGTTGATGAAAAAGGATACATTCCTAGGCAAGTAAATTATGAAAATATCGAAGAGGATGAAGACTACCCTCAAAATCAGACTGATGATGATGAAGAGACCCATGAAGAAGAAACTCATGAGGAGCCAGAGGAACAGATAAGGATAGAAGAAAAGACTCCTTCTAGGTATTTTCAAAAGAATCATCCAGAATCACAAATTTTGGGGCCAAAGGAGGCTGACATACAAACAAGAAGAACAATTGTAGAAGCTTCAAGCTATTTGGCATTACTCTCCTCCACTGAACCAAAAAATATAAGAGAAGCTTGCAAAGATGAATGCTGGGTCAAGGGAATGGATGAAGAACTTGAACAAATCGAAAAGAACAACACTTGGGAGTTGGTTCCTAGACCAAAAGATAAGAATGTCATAGGAACAAAATGGATCTTTAAGAACAAGTTGAATGAAAATGGGGAAGTTATTAGAAACAAGGCCAAACTTGTTTGCTAACGGTATGCTCAACAAGAAGGAATAGATTTTGAAGAAACTTTTTCTCCTGTTGCTAGACTTGAGGCCATTCGAATGTTCCTTTCTCTCTCGAGTTTTCAGAAGTTAAAAGTATTTCAAATGGACATGAAATCAGTCTTTCTGAATGGAGACTTAGAAGAAGAAGTGTACATTGAGCAACCAGATGGGTTCATTCTTGGAAATGATCCAAATCTTGTATGCAGACTAAAATGGGCTCTCTATGGTCTTAAATAGGCTCCAAGGGCTTGGTACTATTGTTTGGACAAATATCTTCATCAATAAGGATTTTCAAAAGGATCAACAGATAGCAATATTTTTATAAAAATTGAGAATGAAAAATTGCTAATACTTGTTGTGTATGTAGATGATATTATCTTTGGCAGCAATGAAGAAGCTATGAGTCAAAGCTTTGCCTTTGTGATGCAGAAAGAATTCGAAATGTCTATACTCGGAGAACTGACATACTTTCTTGGATTGCAAATCCAACAAAATGAAGGTGGTATCTTCTTGTCTCAAACCAAGTATCTCAAGCAGATTCTAAAGAAGTATGGCATGGAATATTTGAAACCAGTATGTACCCCTATGGTTACAGGATGTAGTCTCATGCAAATTATGAATCAGCAGTAGTGCATGAACCAACCTATAGATCCATGATTGGAAGTCTACTTTATTTGACAGGTACCCGATCAGACATCATGCATGCAGTAGAATAGTCAGAAGATTTCAGGAAAATCCTAGGGAAACTCATCTTCAGGTAGTAAAGAGAATTTTCAAATATCTTCAAGGAACTCAAAACTATGGCTTATGGTATCCTAGAGATACAGATCTCACTCTTCATACGTATATAGATGCAGATTAGGCTGGAAGAGTGGATGACAGAAAGAGCACAAGTGGTGGTGCATTCTTTATGGGTTCCAGATTAGTATCTTGGTTCAGCAAGAAACAGAGTTGGATTGCTTTATCTACAACTGAAGTGGAATATGTGGCAGCTGCATATTGCTTCACTCAACTCCTTTGGATGTTGCAAACCTTGTAGGATTTCTAGATCACTTGTACACCACCTATCTCCATCTTATGTGATAATACAAGTGCAATCAACATTTCAAAGAACATGGTCATGAATTCAAAGACAAAGTACATACCGATCAAGTATCACTTTCTTCGGGAACAAGTGTTGGAACAAAAGGTCAAATTGGAGTATGTTCCTTCTAAGGAACAAGTTGCTGATATTCTCACCAAACCACTGCCTAGGGAAACTTTTGAATATCTCAGACAGAAGATAGGAGTAGTTGATGCATCATCTTTCTGTTAAACTTGTCTGTTTCAGAGAAAAAGTAGTGTACACGAGTTGCCTAAGGAGGATCTGCGTACATACGTCGGTTTGTGCCGGGACAGTCGCATATATGGAGGCTTGATGGATATCAGAAGGGACAGGCTCTGGTTGAAAATTGTCTGATATGGGTCTGAAAGAGACCATTTGGCACTGGTTCAGGGGGAGTAGATAAATTATAATGATGCATTGTTGGCATTATCTTAAAAGCTTTTGGTTCTATTTCACAACTGTTGTTGATTTCTAATGGAACAGAGGGAGGGGGAGAAAAGAAGGAAATCTTGGTTACTAATCTGAATGGTGATTGACAAACATTGCTGCTATCAGTTATTGGTGTCTTTCATAAGTCTTGCTCTACATATTTCGTCTCTATGTCATGTATCTCTTTTATGGTGTCAAGGTCATGTAATGGCCTATTTTGGTTTTCCTAATATGCCTGGGATGAAGATGTATTATACTTTGTTGTCATATATAATTTTCTAATGTATCCCCCCTTGGTTGGGTGAATGATCCCCACATGGTTGGGTGATGGATGTATGTATTGAGACTTTTTGGTGATAGGAAGGTCTTTTATGATGTATATGTCATGGTTCTTCTTGAAGAACATCTTTTGCAGATTTTGCCTACAGTTAGGGGAGCATGGCCACCATAGCAGAACAGAAATTTCAGCATGTACTCAGGGGGAGCACAACCCTTTTCCCTTGATGACAAAGGTGGAGAATGGTCTTGAGGATCTTGGTGTTGCCATCAAGTCCAAAGGGGGAGATTGTTGGCATTATGGCATAGGTTTGATGTTATGGCACTAGTGTTTTCCTCGATGGAAACTCTCTTTGGTAACAAACCTCAGTTCATGCTTTGAGAATGAAAGAAAAGGCATATACGGAGGTTCATCTAAAGTAAGGCGCGTATACACGTGGGTTAGACATAACAAAGACGCATATATATTGGAGAACTTGCTTTTGGAGCATGGTAGTTAGTCGTTGGGATTTGAACCTATGGTTTTGGACCACGACGTCTCGTTAGATGTGTTGATCACTAGTATTGGGTCCATGGTATTGGTGTATTATGGTTTTGGACCATGGTATTGAGGAAGGCCTAAGACTATAAAAGAGGAAGGAGATAATGTGGCAAATGATCATCTGAATTATTATTGAATATCTGAAAAGTGGTAGATCTGTAATACTGGTAATTGGGTTATGGTGCAGATCTGGATCTAAATAAAGGAGGAACCTTAAGCACAAAGAAGAAGGATAAGTTCTATTGATGGGTCATAATCTTTAAGCTTGAATGATAGTATCCTTGTATGATTTTGGTCTGTTATATGTGGCGCTTGCTTGATCTATAACACTGATAATCTAGGTTAATTAGTGTTTTTGGATATCTGAAAGAGCGAATTATCCTTTATAGATCTGTACGAAGGTTCTGTGAAGCGAAGGTGCGTATACACGCTGGTTAAGTGAATGAAAACAATGTATACATAGGTTGTTCCAAACACAAAAGCGTATGCACGCATGTTGCAGGTTATTTAAATAGCGTATATACTTTAAGTTGTGATCTATCTGCTTCTATTTATTGTTGTTGTGTTCTGGGTTCAGTTTTTGGTGTCTGGTTTCTGGTACTGTGTTTTGGGTACAACTGTCAGTATCTACTTGACATAGATCTAATTGGTCGAAAGGAGATTGGTTGATGGAGAAATTCTTGATGTTTGATTGATGTTCATGGAACGAGTCTGAAAATTTATGAAATGTGGTCCGTGGAAGATTGTAGCCTTCTGTAGGCCAGCACCTACGTACTAGTATCTTGGCTAGTGCAAGAGCTAAAGGGGGTTGTAGCTCCCTTACAAGAGAAGCTGGAGAACGAGAGAGGGTTGTAGCTCTCTGCAGGTTGCAGCTTGCATACTGGTAAAGGACTGCACCAGTACATATGTAAAAGAAGTTTCTACTTTAAAAGAAGATAGAGACGAATTGCAGCAGGTGGTTTTCAACCACATTGGGTTTCCACCTTATATCTTGTGTTCTTGTGTGTGATTGTCTATCTGATTTGTTTTACTGTCTCTTTTTACTGGTTATTTTATTCTGCAACACAGATTAGCAATAATCATCAGAAAGATAATGTAAAGGTTTGCTTTGTATACGCGAGTTTCTTTCCTCATAGTTGCGTATATAAGCAAGTTTAACTAACTGAAGTAGTGTATATCATTTATTTTTGAAAAAGGAATATTTGACTTGATAATACTGATTCAACCCCCCCCCCCTTCTAGTATTATTTCCAACAATTGGTATCAGAGCAAGTCCTTCAGAAGAAGCTTGATCGCTTGAAGGAAGATCTATCATCATGAGCAATTACGAGAGGGAAGCATCAATCAGGCCACCGATTTTTGATGGGACAAACTTCGTATATTGGAATGTAAGAGTTACTACCTATCTTGAATCTCTTGGTACATAAGTCTGGGATATCATAGATACAGCGTATACTTTTCCATCAGCATCTCCTACAGATCCGGCTGAGAAGAGGAAATATGAAACAAATGCAAAGGCAGTCAATACTCTATTAGGATGCCTATCTCAATCAGAATTTTTCAAGGTAATGCAGTTTAAATCCGCAAAAGAGATTTGCGACAAGATTGTTCTGAGCTATGTAGGAGATGATCAGGTAAAAGCAATCTCAGGGTGGGAGGATTTGTCATTGCCCATTTTTATTTTCCTATATAGTCCAGCCAAGATGGGTTTCCTAGGTATGTGATGGGCAAGTCGCAAGAGAAATATTATGTCATCAGGGGTCTTAGAGGAGTTATCAGGGGATTTTATGGGATCTCATGACAATCACTTGACATTGTAACTACCCTGGATAAAATTCTATGTAATAATGTAGATATAGGCAAAATAAGACCATGGGCAAGGGACATGTATCCCAAGCTAAATATTGGGCAAATATATCCTAGTGGGCACCACTGGATGTGTGTTTTGGCTAAGAAAAATTGGCAAAGGCTAAGGAAAAGGCATTGGAAGGAAAAAAGTCATTTTTGTCAGATTTATCTATGAAAATAAAAGAAATTACGATAAAAGGAAGGTAAAAGGTCATAGATTTCATGTGACGAGGAAAACAAAAAAATTAAATGCCTCATTAATAAAAATGCTTATGACGATCTGTTGGCGAGTTTCTTAATGTTAGGATTTCTCAGTGTTAAGCTTTTGTTATTTCAAGTTTGGAGCTCTTTCATTATTCTCACTATCTGTCACTCTTGGTAACTTAGATTTTCTTTGAGCACTCTAGTCTAGAGAAAATGAAAGGGACTGAAAGGAAAGGAATGGAAAAGCAAGCAAGGATCAAGGAAATCAAATATGGATCAAGCTGCTTCAATAGGAACACTTTCAAGTAACCTTTTGCATGTGTGATTTCCTAGCTTGTTTGGACATGCATGGATCTGCATGTTAGTGTATGCTTCTCTTGTTATGAGTGGCATGGTTCTGTCAGGTTATGAAAGTGGATTTTTTCCTAGCCTAGCCTTTTTTCTGATGTCGTGGTATCTTGGGATGTTTATTTTGGTTTTTGAGCTTTGGTTCGCTCGATGGATTTCAGAATCCAGGGAAGAGGTGGTCTCAAGATCCATTCCCAAAGGCATAGGAATCCATTGACTAGTTTCTATGGGATACATGGTAAATCCTGATGATAAAGTCTCAGTTTAGGGCCTAGTGATCCGGGATTGGATTGCAATAAAGCATGAGATACTAGTCATGGTTTAGGGCTAGTGATCTAGTTTCGAATGCTCTAAAGCCCAAGAGACAAGGAGGTGGAAAATTATTCAAGGATACTGATGGATTTTGTATGGAATTCCAAGCTCTGTTCAATTGTGATCAGAGCACTGATTTTGGTGTGATCTAGGTTTGGTGAGGGTGGAGGTGGTTTAACCTATGGGTTCCTTTGGTTTTTCTTGGATTGGTTATTCTATGAGATCCCACATTCATGCTTGGAATATGGTAAGGGGGTTAATAGCTGAAAGAGAGATTTGGATCATCCATGTCTATGATCGAGTGGTACGTGCATGTATCAAACCTGGTTGGATTTGCCTACGATTAATAAAAGTTAAGTTCTCATACTTTTTCATTGATTTATATGTGGATTTAATGGTTGTCATATATATAATATTTATATGGTTTTATGTTGGTGATTATCATGGTTGAATGACTGGTTTATGTCATGGTTATTTCATACATTTACTTGTAACTGTTAAATGCATGGATGCGATACCCAATTGATGATGTACTAGTTCAGTGGAGAAGGAGGTGATCCTTCTCATTATGTTTCATTAATTTTTTCATGTGTTTATGCTTCGGCTTGTATCCTAGACCTGTAGGTTGAATTGGTACCAAGTGTTTGATAGAATGTCAGTCCTGATTAGGGATGCTCAGGCCTTGTCCTGAGGGTTACTTTTTATTGATCATCATTCTTATCATGTTTTTAATGAATTTTGGGAATTACAACAAGTTGTGAGTAGGGGACTAGATTTTAGGCTCGAAATGTGGCTTAATTCTCGGGGTTGCTAGCACAGAACTAGTAATTTGGGTCCACAATCATTGGAATGTAAGGTTGTGAGAGCGACTTTGGGGGTTTGGTCACTCCCTTGCTCATAGCATGAGAGCGATTATGGCCTAAGATTTTCAGAATACTGCGGGACCAAGGGAGAGGCAATATGAGTGGCTAACTGTTAGGTTGTGTCGTATTCTTTCCATGACTAGCTGCCCTAGTTAACTAGGGGGTTATATGGGGAGGGGTGAAACACCCCCTTCATTATGTCGATTTCACAACAAGGGGTCACAAGGGGTTGGCAGCCCTCGCTGTATGAGGTGTTTGAGGGGGGTGGTTAGCCCCCCCATATGGGGTTCCGGGAAATACCCCGAGAATTTTTTTTTGGACCCTATATTAGGTTGGGTGGCCCTAACTATGGTTTCTTGCATGTTTTTGCACATGGTTTTGGATGCGATGGTTTTCGGTCGACGGTATTGATTGCTTTAGCATTTATAAATATGTAAAGTAACATTGAAAGTAACACAATGAAAAATCAAGGTGGTAGTCTTGGTTTTGGGATGTAGCGGAAAATATTTGTGTATATGTGTTTTATGTGTTATGCTCTCGCATTTCTTATTTCATACTCTTAAAATTCGTATGCAGGTAATTTATGTATGGGGTTAAAACCTAGATTTGGTATCATAGTTGTTTTTGCTTCAAGGGGATGCCTTTACTGATGAGGGATTTCGCTCAGGCCTATGGTAGACCATATTCAATGGGAGATCTGCGGGTTTGATTCTAGTAATGAAGGAATATGGTGATCAGTGGAAAGATAGAGATCGAGAAATTAAATGTTCAGAGTTTTGAGTTGTGGAAAATCAATATGGAGGATCTATTGGTGGATAAAGATCACTGGATTGCGGTATATTTGGGTACTCAACCAAATGGAGTTTCTAATGAAGAATGGAAGAAATTGCATCAGAAGGCAGAGAGAACAATACGATTGTGTGTCTCAGATTCAGTATTTCTAATTGTATGAGGGGAAGCTATGGCTAAGGCTTTGTGGGACAAGTTGGGGACTTTGTACCAATCTAGGTCTCTAGTGAATAAACTATTCCTATGAAAAAAATTGTATAACCTGAGGATGAAAGATGGAGACTCGGTGATAGAGCACTGGACACATTTAATATTGCAGTAAGTCAGTTATTATCTATTGATACTAAAATTTTAGATTAATATAAGTGCATCAATTTATTGTGTTCTCTACTAGATTCGTCAGATAATCTAGTTATTGCAATAGGTAGCAATGCAACTACCTTGTAGTATTGATGAGATAGTCTCATCCTTGCTGGTGGAGGATATGAGACAAAAAAATATGTAGAGCTAGAATGGTGATACCTTTTCTATACGAGGACGGTCCGAAAAAAGAAATAAAAATAAGTCATCAATTGGGAGATCTAAATCTAGAGGGTGTTGGCATTATGGCAAAGGTTTGATGATATGGCACTGGTGTTGTCCTTGATGGAAACTCTCTTTGGTAACAGACCTTAGTTCAGGTTTTGAGAATGAAAGAAAAGGCATATACACAGGTTCATATGGACTAAGGCGTGTATACACATGGGTTAGACGTAACAAAGGCGCGTATATGTTGGAGAACTTGCTTTTGGACCATGGTAGTTAGTCCTTGGGATTTGAACATATGGTTTTGGACCATGGTGTCTCGTCAAATGTGTTGATACCTAGTATTGGGTCCATGGTATTGGTGTATTATGGTTTTGGACCATGGCATTGAGGAAGGCCTAAGACTATAAAAGAGGAAGGAGATCATGTGGCAAATGATCATCTGAATTATTATTGAATATCTGAAAAGTGGTAGATCTGAAAAACTGGTAATTGGGTTATGGTGCAGATCTGGATCTGAATAAAGGAGGAACCTTAAGCACAAAGAAGAAGGATAAGTTCTATTGATGGGTCATAATCTTTAAGCTTGAATGATAGTATCTTTGTATGATTTTGGTCTGTTATATGTGGCGCTTGCTTGATCTATAACACTGATAATCTGGGTTAATTAGTGTTTTTGAATATCTGAAAGAGAGAATTATCCTTTATAGATCTATACGCAGGTTCAGTGAAGTGAGGGCGCATAGACACGCTGGTTCAGTGAATGAAAACAACGTATACACAAGTTGTTCCAAACTCAGAATCATATACATGTGTGTTGCAGGTTATTGAAATAGCGTATATACTTTAAGTTGTGATCTATCTACTTCTATTTATTGCTGTTGTGTTCTGGGTTCAGTTTTTGGTGTGTGGTTTCTGGTACTGTGTTTTGGGTACAACTGTCAGAGAAGTATCTACTTGATTCAGATCTAATTGATGGAAAGGAGATTGGTTGATGGAGAAATTTTTGATGTTTGATTGATTTTCATGGATCCAATCTGAAAATTTATGAAACGTGGTCCCTGGAATATTGTAGCCTTCTGTAGGCCAACACCTACGTACTAGTATCTTCGCTAGTGCAAGAGCTAAAGGGGGTTGTATCTCCCTTCCAGGAGAAGCTAGAGAACGAGAGAGTGTTGTAGCTCTCTACAGGTTGTATCCTACGTACTGGTAAAGGACTGAAGCAGTACATTGTAAAAGAAGTTTCTAATTTAAAAGAAGATAGAGACGAATTGTAGCAGGTGGTTTTCACCCACATTGGGTTTCCACCTTATATCTTGTGTTCTTTTGTGTGATTGTCTTTCTGCTCTTTTTTACTATCTTTGGTTACTGTTTATTTGATTCTGCAACACAGATTAACAATCATCATTAGAAAGATAAATTAAAAGTTTGCTTTGTATACACAAGTTTCTTTCTGCATAGTTGTGTATATATGCGGGTTTAACTAACTGAAGTAGCGTATATAATTTATTTTTGAAAAAGGAATATTTGACTTGATAATACTGATTCACCCCCCCCCTCTCAATATTATTTCCAAAAGAGGGATATCTAAATTTCCAAGAGAACATGTGAAGGTGGTTTACTGGAAATACAGAAAGGAAGGGCACTACAAAGGGGACAGTAAATCTAGAGCTCTTGATAAAGGAAAGGGATCTAATGATGCTCGTTCTGCAGAGGTGAAAACCACCTCAGATGAAGGGGGGGATGTGTACTTGGCTTCTTCAAGTACAGATGTAGATCAGGAGGCATGGTTGATTGACTCAGGTCCATCATTTCACTTCACTCGTCATAAAGAGTGGTCCTGCAAGTATGAGAAATATGATGGTGGTGATTTCTTCTTAGGGCATGATAGGAAGGCTAGAATTGTTGGTCATAGAAAAGTAAAGTTGAAGTTTCAAGGTGGAAGGGTTAGAACACTTTTGGGTCTTCTACATATTCCTGCATTGGCCAAAAGAATGATTTATGTAAGAAAGATGGATGATCTAGGTGTAAATACAGTGTTTGAGAAGGAAGCCTGCAAGACGGTTTGGGTAGCACTGGTATTGATGTGGGGACTTCGGATTGGAACTATGTACAAGCTATAAGGTAAAATTTTTGTTTATGGGTGCAACCATTCTGTAGTTCCTGAAAGTGGAGCATAAAATCTAGTGGTCTCTAGAGAAAAGACCATGATGTGGCATCAAAGGCTTAGACATATTAGAGAGAAGGGCCTTCGTATAGTTTGTTGTGAAAGTATGGTAGAGGATATGACTGTTATCCCTCTAGATTTTGCGTTTTGTGAAAATTGTGTATATTGGAAGCAGAATTGGGTGAGTTTCCCCTATGGTGGTAAGAGGGTGAAACATGTATTAGAGTTTATGCACAGTGATGTGTTTGGACCTATGAAGGTTCCATCACCGGGTAAGTCTATGTACTATGTATCATTTATAAATGACTTCTCAAGGAATACATGAATATATTTCCTTAACAAGAAATATGAAATCTTTGACAGGTTTAAAGAATTTAAGGCTCTAGTGGAGAACCAGACGGAGAAGAAGTTAAAGGTGTTGAGGTCAGATAATGATGGAGATTTTTGTAGCAAGGAATTTGAAGAATTCTGTAAGAGATGTGGTATAGCATGGTAGAAGAGTTCTCCATACACACCCAACCAAAATGGAGTAGAAAGAATGAAAAAGATGTTGATAGAAAGCGTAAGAAGCATGTTCAGTGGTGCTGGGTTAGGATAGGAATTCTGGGTAGAGGTGCTGGAGACAACATTTTACCTAGTCAACAGATCACCTTCATCAGTGTTGGAGGATAAGACTCCACAAGAGGTATGGACTGGTAAGAAACCCTCTCTTTCACATGTGGTGATATTTGGATGTGATGCATATGTACATGTTCCAAAGGAGAAAAGAACCAAGTTGGATAGTAAATCTGAAAAGTGCATCTTTATTGGGTATAAGGATGGTTTAAAGGGTTATAAGCTTTGGAACTCAGTAACGAGGAAGGTTGTGTATAATCGAGATGTGGTGTTCATAGAGGTGAAAGATGCTATTAACATGAATTGCAACCAAAGAAACCTAATAAGATAGAGTTTGAGCTTAAGGAGGAAGAATCAGTCTCTACAACAGAGGAGGAATGAGAAGATGAAGAGCCACAAACTCTAGGTGTGAGAAGATTAGTTCGAGAAAGAAGGAAACTAGAAAGGTATAGTCCATCTGCTTTTTGTTCAAATCTTTCTTTATCTGTTACGAATGCTGATCCAAAGCTATGTAGGAAGTAGTAGATTCAGAGGATGGAAAACTCTAGAAAGAGGCCATGATTGACGAAATGGCATCTTTGCACAAAAATGAGGCTTGGGATCTGGTGCAGTTGCTGACAGGAAGGAAACCCATTCGCAAAAAATGGGTGTTCAAGAAGAATACAATTGCAGAAGGAAAGGTGGTGAAATACAAAGCTCAGTTCATAGCAAAAGGTTATTCCTAGTTGCCGGGAATTAATTTTGGTGATATTTTTTCTTCGGTTGTAGCTTCTATTAGATTACTTTTATCTGTTGTTTTTGCTTTTGATTTTGAGGTAGAAAAGATGGATGTTAAGACAACATTTCTTCATCGGGATCTGGAAGAGGATATCTACATGAAGCAACCTAAAGGCTTTGCAGTGAAGGGTAAGAAAGAACTGGTATGCAAGTTAAAGAAGTTTTTTTATGGGTTAAAACAATCACCAAGGATGTGGTATCAAAAATTTGATACATTTATACATAGACTTGGCTTCACTAGAAGCAAAGCAGATCACTGTGTGTATTTTAAATTAATTGGTAACAATGTTATTTATTTGGTATTATATTTTTGATTGGAAATAACAAAGAAATTATATAGGATTTGAAGACCCAATTATCCTCAAAATTCTACATGAAAGATATTGGTGCTGCAAACTATATTTTGGGTAGGGAAATTAAAAGATATTGAGAAAAGAGGAAGCCCTGGTTAAACTAGAGGAAGTATGTCAAGACAATACTGCAATGGTTTAATATGCAAGATAGTAAAACAGTGAAGGTTCATATTCCTATAGGTCTGAAGTTATCTATTGAATAGTGTCCAAAGACACAAGAAGGGAAGAGGACATGTCCAGTATTCCATAGCCAAGTGTAGTCGGTAGCCTAATGTATCCAATGGTCCATACTAGAACAAAAATTGCATATGGAGTGGGAGTATTGAGCAAGTTTAAATCAAAACCAAGGAAGAGGCACTTGACATTAGTGAAGTGGGTTTTCAGGTATTTGTGTGGCACTAGTGATTATGGTTACTCCTACCAAGGAAGACCACGATTGGACAAAGTGTTTGATATTCATGGCTTTGTTGATGCAGACTGGGCAGGAGATCTGGATCAGAGAAGATCTACAAGTGGGTATGTGTTTAACCTGTTTGGAGGTGTAGTCACTTGGATTTATAAGAAACAATTTGTAATTGCACTATAAACTATAGAGGTAGAATACATGGTAGCCAGTCATGCAAGAAAGGAAGCAATTTGTTTGCAGAGGTTGTGTTCAAGTATGGGGTTAGTAAAGGGAGCTATAAGGATAAACTATGATAGCCAAAGTGAAATTTTATAGGCAAAGAACCATTCTTACCATTCAAAGACAAAGCACATTGATGTTGAGTATCACTTTCTCAGGGATATGATAGACGAAAAAAAGGTCTTGCTGGTAAAGGTGGTCACTTTGAAGAATATTGTAGATGCATTGACAAAACCTGTGAGATTTGAGAAGTTGTCTTCGTGTAGAGAAAAAATGGGTGTTTTAGGGCTAGATAATTGATTATGCTCTCCTGTGGCCCCCTGTGGAAAGAAAACAACAAGTGTGAGAATGTTGGGTTGTGTTATATTCTTTCCATGGAGCCCCCCTTCTTCGTGCCCACTATATAGTGAGGGGGTGAAGGGGGGTGGTTACCCATCCTTTACAAGGTCCAAGGAAGTGCACCTTGGAAAGTTTTTTTGGATCTGTTGACATGGCGAATTTTTTCTATATCAACAATGGGGAACTAACCCGATCATGCACTCCAATTAGGCCTACTTTCTTTTGGGATGGCTAGTCCAAATGGGTTTTAAGGGACCACGTGAACTGTAATAGGTGTTGAGAGATTGATTCAAGGAAGAATACTTCAATTAAAGCAACAAAATAAAATGGCTAACCACTAAGTATTAAATCCTATCTACACTACTTCTAAATCTAGTCCTAACTATCTTAATCTATCATGTAGAAGCATGATAAAGAGAGGTTAAACATCATATATGATTTCAAAGTCTAAATGAATCAATTACTAGTTCACACAAGACAAGGATACATTGATTCTTAATTGCAATCCAATCATTCATATAAGAATACACATTCCATTTTACGGAAGAAAAGCTTACAACTAATGTCTAACATAGTTTTGAATCAACAACCTTTCCTAATATTACCATGATTCTGAATCATATTCAAATGACCAGGTTTAACCATGAACTTTAAGTTAACAATATGCACAAATAAAGGAAATATACATTTTCACTTACTCTAGCAACAACATCCTGATCAAAACACAAAATAGGGGATGGAAGTCAATTTTAAATGCAGGCTCCTCATTGAACCAAGAAGTCTTTCTTTATTCATAATTGATGAAAGTTGTTCTCTCTAAAAAAAATCCCTTGTCTCCTATCCAGAGGTAATACTTATGCAACTCAAAATGACTCTGTTCGTAACTTTTCAACTCCTTTCTTTTCATTACACAGAGGATAATGGTCAGTGAGGTTTTTAACATGTCAAAGTCATCTTTGCTAGAGCATTCTACTTCCAAGGGGAGGGACAGAGAATGACTGCATATCATTTCGTTGCACTTGTGTGGGATGGCTATTATTTCATGTCATTTCTTGAAGGAAACTGAAAATGTCGTGCTCATCATCCCACATCTAACATGCCTTGAGGTTTATCTGGAGGGAGTGACATATTGGTCAATCAACATTGTGCTTCCCTTTTGACATAGAGCATGCCTTCATTATGCATTGTGGTGGTTCATCCCCCTTTCTGTAGACTATGCTTTTGCAGTATTGACATCAGGGGTGCAGAGGTGTCATCTTGATATACATCACCTTTATCTGCTATCAGATCCACTTGAGTTCACCTATAGATAGAATTCATATCAGCTGTGATTATGAAAATATGATAAAAACATCCAATAATAGCTCCCATCATCATTGAAACTTTAAATGATAAGGCACAATGATATGAAAAGGGGCGAGTGTGAAAGAATCGGCCCCTAGCTTAGCCAACTTTGTGTTGTGACCGAGTCACAATCACACATCTCAATGGGAAATCATGTGCCATATCACCCCTACCAGATTTCCTTTGATAACACAGATCATGACATCTTATAGAAAACATAGTAATACATGGAAAAGACCACGTTTGACCACAAGGCCGGATTTAAAAATTTATAAGCCCAGACACATAGTTATTAGCAGGTCTGCTTCATCGAATTGGACCTTATTCATAAGCGCTAGACCTCACTAATAGTGATTTAGCGATGGGGAGGTAGATCCAATAACATATATATTCTATTTAATAATATCGACGGGTCCGCCAATTTGCATATCGCAATGTACGAAAGCCTAGGACCCTACCGATTGCGATATGTGATTCGGTCGAACTCGATATATATATATATATATATATATATATATATTATATAATATATATAATATATATATATATATATATATATATATATATAACATATATACAGATATATACATATATACATATATAATATATACATACATAATATAATATATATATATATATATATATATATATATATTTATAATATATATATAGATATATATATATACATATATATAGGTTGTATTTAATAACACAGCGGGTCTGGCATGTCACATTTTGTTTTGTATATGATCTTGGGCTCTGCCTATATGCAATATGCATTGGAGGCTCCGAACCCGAAATTATATATGCTATGCTTAATGACCCGAGCGGATTCGGTGCATTGTGGTTTTGTTATGAATAACCCTTGGGTCTTTCCCATTGCGATAAGTGATGTGATTTAGGACTTAATCACATCACAATTATTCATGATAAACAATCCTTTTCCCTTGATCAAGGTGACATGTGATAAGTGATAAACGGGTATGTTAAACATGTTTTGTGAAGCATTTCCCCTGTGAAGAGTTAAAAAGAGAATAAAGATGCGATAGAAGGTATTGCATGTTAAGTGCACGAATGACCATAGTAAAGGTAGGGGTGATTATATGTGTGGGAATAAATGTACCATGAATACTTATGAGGATTGAAACCCCGAATGAAGGGATTGAATAAAGGGCTAGGCTGGGTTACGAATGAACTATGCAGCAAATATTTATTAAGGGGGCCTTAACCATTTAGAAATTGAAGATTTGGCTTGGTGGAGAGAAAAAATTCCTTGGGATAAAATAGATCATTTGGAGGAGTGCAAGATCAATCTATAGAGTACCCATTCAAAATTGCTACTAGGAAAAAGTTTAATAAGGTGGTGGTTTTGGCCACAACAGGACCTATATTAGGTTCGGCAGAGCTACCTATGGTTTTGCACATGGTTTTTGCACATGGTTTTGGATGTGATGGTTTTCAATCCATGGTATTGGATGCTTGGGTATGTATAAATATGTATTGTAACATTTAAAGGAACATAATTAAAAATCAAGCTAGTAGTCCCAGTTTTGGGATCTAGGGGGAAATCTATGTGTATATGTGTTTTATGTGTTATGCTCTGACATTGTTTATTTTATATTCTTAGAATTTGTATGCAAGTAATTTATGTATGGTATTAAAACCTACAGTAAATTTTCTCATGAGGGTTATGTGGATGATGTTGGATGACTGTATATGATGTTCCATTGATTCCACTTCCTTAAGGTGACATAAGAAGTCAGATCTGATTGTAGTAGAATATCTCCTCATGTTTAACCTGATTGGCATGGTTACTTTATGTAGACATGGGGGGGGATGCTATAGAGTGGTATCAGAGCATGGTTGCATTCCCCTTGGGTGAATGTGTTGGTCATGCATACATTTTAGGTACATGTGTTTCTCTCACAATTGTATTCCACGTGCTTGCTCCATTGCATAATGATTAATCATCGTTGTAGTAAGGTTGTCATGAGGAACTTGATGTTGATTTTATGGAATGCATCATCAGGAGTATATAACCGGTTACATGAGTATATGAAACTTGATTAGAGTCTTGTATGTTGGGTTTCATTCTTGGTTATTTAATTACATGCATCAATCTTATAGGTTGATTACAAGAATTTGTTTCTTATGCTTGACTACAAGATGTTATGCATACGTGTAGTTGATTAAGCATTGCTTATGCATGTTGATAGTTGCATGAGGAAATGTGTGCAATGGAGTAATGGTTGTGGTCATGCATGTATGGTGTTGGTTAAATTTAGGCATGAATAATAGGTCAAACATGCCTTGTGAAGTCATGGTACGTAATTTATGTCATCAGGGTGCTATTGGTAAGTTATGATGCTAATGTGTTGAATGAGGTAAAGAACGAGATGCAAATCATCAAGGTGAAGTTCGAGCATTGCACCTCGAGGCAAGAGAAGATCATAATACATGTATTGTATGTTTAGCATGCATGTATGCAAGCGAGTGATTGTTATATGAATTAGGTTTATATAAATTAGTGTTATGCACACATGTTTTGATATTATGGTTATGTTCATGATAGATGTTAGTTGATTAGTGTAGTTATATGTACATGTGTCAGATAGTCAAGAATGGCAGTAACATGTATTTGTATGCATTTCTATTGGTTTTTATATTAGATAACCTAATGATTATGTTATATGCATTGATGAGTATGTTATAAGTTAACTTGTTATTTTTATATGACAGTTAGCTTGACGATTAGGTTATATGTTGTTCATGAGACTAACAATTAGCTTGATGATTAGGGCTGTAGAGTTTATACATTCATGTTATATGTATCGTGATAGATTGGATTGGCATATGCATATTGTTATCATTAATACATTCAAGTATTAGTTGACATATTTGTGATATGGTGTTGTACTAATATAGATTGACTTTGCATATGTGTGAATGATAATTATGTATGAGCTATAATGTAAACATGTTAGCTAGTGACTATTCCAGCTATTGTGATCTTATTTATGTTTGATTTGATATCTTGTGAAGTTATATAATGCTAACAAGATTGATTGTGCAAACAAGATAACCTCCCCTAAGATATTGTAAGGTATGAGTTTGCTTATGTCATTTATTAGGTGCTTGATTGTTTGATTATGTCATCTAGTTAATTTATTTTACATGATATGTTCCTCATGGGTTGAATGTTTGATGATTTTCATAATATGAGAATGTGCTCTAATGATATTGTTTTAATATGATTGTACTAATAATAGGTGTTGAAAGAGTTGATATGTACATGAAGTGTAGTAAGTGATAGTTGTATCATTATTACTGATGACTAC
>APFE030430725.1:100714-129493 GCA_000404065.3 Pinus taeda
AAACCCTAATTCAAAATGAATGAGTGCTTTACATAGAGGGATTCTTCTTAACCTTCATTTTGTTGACATTATGTGGATTTGTGCTAGATTCAAGAACATGTCCTTGACAAGTATATTAACTAGCCTTTAGTTACATCTGGATCTATCAAGATTATTGGATTTCCTTAACAGATGGCATGGATGTGTTTAGTTGCAAGGTAGCAAGCTTGGCACGACAATATAAGGTAACTGATGTATTTCTATGTTTATTTATGCACTCACATGATGTGTTTATGGCCATCTAAGTAGGGAGTTGCATTGAAAGAGAGATTTCCATGAACCTTGAAGAAGGCTCCAGTTGAGATTTCCTTTGGAAGCACTGGAACCATATGGATTAAGTGATGGTATTTATTGTTCATCTTGTGCTTTTGGTATTTTGTGATTTTTTCACTTGATTTACGATTTTGCGTGTGTCTAATGCATTGCTATGCCACTTTGTTGCCGTGTCATATTATTATTACCGGCTTTCATGATCTTCTTCTTGTTTATTTCTTGGGTTGCATTTTATGTTTTGAGTCTTGGGAATTGGTTGGGAGAGAGGAAAGTTAGTGGATCTAGAGTCATGTGGTACCCAGAATGTAAGGTAAGACTAAGATGAATCTATGTGTATGAGCAAGCACAGTGGAAGGTAAGACTATGAGAGTTGATTGGACTAGTCCGTCCATAATGGTAAATGGATGGTGGTAGTACAAACATGTGAGAGGTAACTAGAAAAAGTAAATTAAATGGATCTAAGGTATCATATGCCTTGGCTATGTTGGGAATGATTGTGCTCAACATTGTACAGGTTGTGCATGAATAAAGGAGGTTATCTTAACCTCAACCTTATGTTATCGAATAATTATTTTATGATTACGCTGATGTTTATATATGTATGCATGTATGTATGTATGTCATTGTTTGACATCATCATGATTGTTTTATGATAATGATTATATATGTAGGCATGTATATATCTACATAAATATTTTACAAGGTTTTCAAGGATCATTCTTGTAGAGGAATGATTGCTTATACAGGCGAATGACATGAAGAAGTTTGTGGTCTTATGAGGAATCAATTGAGAGGAGTAGTCATGACAAATATGCAATGTCAATATAATATGGTTATGCATCCATATTATGTGATTAATTATGTCTATTTTATGACAAGTAATGTGGAAGGCTACATAAGTGAAATGGAAGTAGTGTGATATGCGACATGCTCAGATAGGCATGGATAAGATATTGGAAGCAAGGTTTCTTGGTAAAGATAGTGTGTTTTTTGATGTGAGGTACTATTGTTGTGCATATGTTTTACATGTTGCATATATTATGTTGTTCACATAAGGTGTTGTGTATACATAACATGTGTACATGTTGTTTATTCATTTTTTTGTAAACGATGACACAAATAGTGTTGTGCAAATATTTCATATGCAATCCTAGGTATAAATGGTGTTATGTACAAGATGCATATGAGAGGTTATATGCATAAAATGATGTACACTTATTGGTTATGCAGGGTTGTGTACAGATGATTACATGTACATGGTGGATATGTAGTGCTATGTACATATGGTGTTTTATGCGTGTTGTACATATGGTGCTATGTACATATGGTGTTGTGTGCATGATTGTACAAGTGGTGTTGTGACCATATGGTGTCTTTTACATGTTGTACATATGGTGTTATGTGCATGTGGTGTTGTGTACATGTCATGAATGTGAATCTATGTACATGTGGTGTCGTGCACATGTCGTGCACATGATGTTGTGTACATGTGGTATTGTGTACATGTTGTGCAGTGGTGCAATGTAGATATGGCATTGTGTACATTTTGTGAAGGTGGTGTTCTGCACATGTGATGATGTGCACACATTGTGAAGGTGGTCGGATTGTATAGGTGGTACTGTGTACATGTGGTACCTATGGCACCAGTGTAGATGCATGTATTGCATGAGGTAATATGATGTGTGTAGCTATATGTGTGTGATGCACACTCCCTGTATGTGCACATGTATAAGGAGAAGGCACTGGGTTTTTGTCTGGTGTGGCAACCAATCCAAAGTGCATACTGAATAAAGAAAAAGGTAGAAGCTAAAGATTGATGAAAGGATAAGTATCAACATTTTATTTCAGCCTTATTATGCATCTGATTTATGATTATGGTATATGATGATTATATGTGATCTATGATTTTGGTTTATGATGTTTACATGTGATTTATGATGTTGATCTATGATGGTTTTGTTTTCATCTAACTTAATGTGATATATTTGTAAATGTTTATTTGGTCAAATATGCTAGTTTGACTTGTTGTTACAAGAAGTGAACATGATTGCAAGTGTACCTTATTCAAAAACTGCCAATAAGGTACAAGATTGAATGAACATGCCTAGATGAGTGGCCAAAACCAACTGCAAGAATTGGCAGCAACAAAAAAAAGGATTGGAACATCTAACAGTATGCTGGTAAAAACCTTTAGGAGTATGGCCATTGTGGGACACTAGTACCCAGTGGCATTCATTGATTTGTAGGAGAATTCTATGACTGGTATGATGGTTTTGAGGAAATTATATTCCTTGGTTTTATATCTTCTGATGCGAGGAATCCTTGCAAAATAATGGATTGCCCGGGATAGGGGATTCTAGGGAACTTGGAAGTTGAGTGACTACACAAAAGGGGGTGATCCAATTTCTCGAGGGACTGTGTAGGAGATAAGGGAAGGTCATGGTGTCATTAGAATTTCTATATCGAATCAGATGCACATTCAGAGTGCACCGTAGAACAACAAGCCGGTAAATGCTCACTCAGAGGACAAGTAGCGTAGGATTGTAGTGTTGGACATTGGATGCAACTTGAATATGAAAGTGGATTCTAGACTTCTTGGGAAGGAGGTGAACCATGGTATTACTTTAAGGGTGGAGGTGGGATCCTTTGGATTCCCTTGTTCATTGATACATGCATCGTATCCCTTTATTTTCTCATTTAGAAAATGTGCATATGTCTATATGTCATTATTAGAAATATTGTAATGAGTTGTGTTATAAAGTAAAAATATGCGTTATGGTTGTTATCTACTCATGTTGTAATGATGTTTACTTTTGAGCAGGTCATTAATTCTAAATATTGCAATGACATAACTTATTAAGCTCCAATGGTAGTATGTTTCCTTTTCAATGGTTTTGTTGAGGTCTTGGTGTGGTTTAACACCGAGGATAGTGTTCCCCAAGGGGGAGCGTTCTGTAACAACCCCAGTGAGAATTCTTTTAATAATGTAAATACAGGAAAAATAAGACCACGAGGAAGGGACACGTATTCTAAGATGAATGTTGGGAAAATATATCCTAGTGGGCATCAATGGATGTGTGTTTGGCTAAGGAAAATTAGCAAAGGCTAAGGCAAAGACATTAAAAGGAAAAAATGAATTAATGGTAGATTTATTTATGAGAATAACGGAAATTAGGAGAAAAGGATGTTAAACGTTTAGAGGTTGCAAGTGAGGAGGAAAATGGAGAAACTAGAGGCCTAAATGATAAAAAGGCTTATGAGGATGAGTTGGTAGGTTTCTTAGTGTTAACGTTTTGTCAATTCAAGTTTGGAACTCTTTCATTATTCTCTCTCTGTCTCTCATTCTTCGTCTCTTAGAGTTTCCATGAAGCACTTTATTTTGGAGAAAAGGAAAGGGAAAGAAAGGAAATTAAAGGAAAAGCAAGAAGGGACCAAGGAAAGGAAAGCAGGATGAAGCAGCTTCCGCATAAACACTTTCAGGTAATTGTTTGCATGTGTGATTTCCTATTTGGTTTGAACATGCGTGGATTTTCATGTTAGTGTATGGTTCCCTTGCTATCAGTGGCATGGTTTGGCCTAGTTGTGATAGTGGATTTCAGCCTAGCCTAGCATTTTTCTGGATGCCATGGTATGTTGGGATGTTTATTTCAGTTTTTTATATTTGGTTTCATAGATGGATTTTAGAATCCTAGGTCGAGGTGGTCTCAAGTTCTATTCTAAAAGGCCTACGAATCCCTTGACTGGTTTTGGTGGGATACATAGTAAAGCCTAAGGGAGAAGTCTTTGTTTAGGGCCTAGTGATCTAGATTTAGATTATGGTAAAGCCTAAGAGACTGGTCTTAGTTTAGGTCCTAGTGATATGGTTCAGATTGTGGTAAAGCCTGAGCGACAAGGAGATGTAAAATTACTCAAGGATAGTGATGGATTCTAGATGGCATTCAAAATTCTATTCAGTTGCGATTGGAGCATTGATTTTATTGTGAACAAGTTTTGGTGCGGGTGGAGGTGTTTTAACCTTTCGATTCCTTAGCTTGTTCTTGGATTGGTTATTATATGAGATCCAACATTCATGCTTGTAATATGGAAAGGGTGTGACTTGATGGAAGATATACTTGGTTCGACCATCTCTATGGTTGGGTGGTATATGGAGGTCCCAAACCTAGTTGAATTTGCCTATGATTAATAAAAGCCAAATTCTCTTACTTTTACATTTCTTTATATGTGGATTTAACAACTATCATATATCTAATATTTATATGGTTTTATGTTGGTTACAAGCATTGTTGAATGATTGGTTTATGTCATGGTCATTTCATATATTTACATGTAACTGTTAAATGGATAGATGCAAGACCGAATTGATGGTGTAGTAGCTCAATGGAGAAGGAGCTGATCCTATTGGTTATGTTTCATAAGTTGTTTCAGTCCTTTATGCTTTGTCTTTTATCCTAGACCTATATATTTGTGGCACTATGAATTAGGTATTGTCCTTCATGGCAACTCACTTAGTTGACAGTTGACAGTGCAATAGGTTAACTTACAGATCAGATGCAAGAAATTAAAGAAAGGGAGTGGTTTAAGAAGTAAGCGTTGGTTCAATTTTTCCAAGCAATGTATACACACTAGTTAATAGAACAAAAGGATCGTATATGTATACACACACTCCCACATGAGGAAAAGTGCACACATGTTGGAAAATCAAGGTTTTGGTACAAGGTATTGGTACTAAGTGGTTTCGGTCCGAGGTATTGACAAAGGATCTAACTATATAAGGAGGAAAAGATCATTAGGCCAAGGTGTGCAAGTCAAGAATATCTTATGAAGAGTGAGATCAAAAGCAAATATGAAGGTTATGGGCTTCTGATGCTTTGCTTTACCTGCACTAAGGATGCAACTATGTGGTTGATGATGGATGATGGATTGCGATCATAAGCCCTAAAATTAATTATCATTATGTGGTCTAATCATGGATAGTCTAGATATGAATACTGACACATGTTTTTTTTTGTAAATGTTATGATCTAGGTATGACTAAAGTCTGGAATAGCTATGAATTTTTTAAGTTAGTATTGGTAGATCTGTATGCTGGTTTGCTTTGATAAAAGTGTGTATAAATGTTGGCTCGCTACATCCAAGTAGCATGTACATTATGAAATATGATATTTGAAGTTACAGTTGGTAATGGTAGTTGATGTAGAATTTTGGGTTCTGCTCTATGTTCTGGTGACTGTGTTTTGGTGATAGTGTTCTAAATCTTCAGTCTGATTGATTGTGATTTTCTTCAGTGATGATGGGTTTTTAGTTGATTTTTTGTATTGCAGTGGTGATTGATTTTGAGCTTCAGTGATGTTGATGGGTCTAGTATGAAAATTGGATGAAACGAGGCCTTCAGATTGTGGTGTTATGTTCCAAGAGTATCTAGTCTAAAAATTTATGCAACGTGGTCCCTCGAGGAAGAGAGAAGGTTGTAGCCTTATGTAGGCCAACACTTACATAGTAGTAAACATATCGGCCAATACAAAAGTAGGGGGTTGGAGCTCCCTTTTAGTAGTAGCTATAAAATAAGTGAAGTTTGGAGCCTTCTGTAGGTTGGCACCTACGTATTAGTAAATGGATTAGCTAGTACAAGAGCTAGGGGGTTTCAACCTTAAATCTTGGTGTTCGTGTGTGTTTCTTATGTGTGATGGTTTATTTTTTTATTACTGCACATGGTTATTATTTATATGGTTAATGAAGTACTGATGCACTAATTAAAGATCAACATATGGTGAATTAACTAACTCATAAATTTGTTAGATATACACTAGTTGCTTTATAGACAATTGCGTGTACACATGAGTTACCTTCATCGAAGTATCGTATAGAAATACAAGTATGAAATGAAAATTTATTAAGTTTGCTAATATTGATTCATCCGCCCCCCCCTCTCAGTACTATTTCCAACAATTGGTATCAGATTTGGTCCTTTGGAAGACACTTGATCGCTAGAAGGAGATCCGCAGAAGCAATGGGAAAGAAATTAAAGAAGAAAGCACCTCAAAAGAAGAAGAAATCTCAAATGAAGAATGACAGTAGGAGAGAAAATTGGCCGTTAGGTGGAAGTAATTATTCAGATTCAAAGTCACCTCAGACTAAACATGAATAAGAAGAAGAAGTATCAGGTGCAAACTTTTGGTCTTCCACTGATACTTTTCTTTGTTCATGAAATATTGAAGATATTGGAAGTGATCATGAAAGAAACATAGAGGAAAAAGTTAAAAGACTCGCAGATAAAATCATATATCAACAAGATTTATTTAAAAAAAGGGAGTGTGCCTTCAAAGAACAAGTTACCAGATTAAAAGCTCAGTTGGAGGAAGGAAACAAAGTAAGAAAGCAGTACAAGGAAAATGATGATCAATGTGAAAAGCTACAGGATGAAGTGACATGATTAAGAAATGAAGTAAATGAAATGAGTACAATAATCAATATACTTAAAGATAAATCCAATTACTGTGAAAGTATTGAAGCTAAGATCCTCTCTCTAAAAGAATATATTGAATATAAGAAGAATGAAGGACTACCTCAAGCAGATGAAGAACAAGAAAATGAGAGTCTCAAATTAAGGCATCAAGTGGAAGAAGGAAGAAAGGCTGAAGAAATATTGAAGTAGTATATGAAAAGAAAAAGCAATATCAGGTTGAGGTAAACATCTTAAAAGGTAAATTAGAATAAAAGGATAAAATGCTACGATTTCAAGACACTACTAAGATTTTGGATAATATTCTTAGTAGTCAAAGGTCTCCTACCATCAAAACTAGTCTTGGTTTTCATGATTTTGTTGAAGGTGAATCTAGGTCGCAAGATGAGGCAAGGAACTCTAATGCAAAATATGAAATGCTCAACAAGGAGATGAGAGGTCAACCCCATAAAAAACCAAGGAAATGAATTCTTCAAAGAAAATCTTTTACTCCTAATTGGGGAAGTGATAGTCGGTTATTTCCTCTCATGAATAATGTTAAATGATTTATATGTCATAATTTTGGACATTTTGTAGCAAGATTCACAAGTAGAATGGTTCAAGACCATCACACAGAAAGATCATCAACTGCTATTTACTTTAAGGGATATTCTTTTTCTTGCAAGATGTTTGTTCACAAAGCCATTGACTATTATAGAAAGAATATGAAACATGTAATATGTTATGCATGAAGTTTTAGACATATAGGAAACGAATGCATGAGAAAATTTTGGGAACCATACCAAAAGGAAAAAACATCATCTCTCAAAGATATGGAAGAAGAAGTAAGTACAATCAGAAGGATGTGACATAGCACAATTTATAGACATAACAGACTTAGGGGGAGCTAAAAGTGTGAAAATTTAGTGTTATAAATCTCATACACAAGTTTCATGAAAACAATTCATGTATATACGTGAGTTTGAAGCTGCACGATTTCATATATGTTGGTTTGATGCAAAAGCAGTGGGACAAACTCAGGAAAAGGGGTTTGATATGGTTTAGTCAATTATATGCTTTGTTTGATGATGGTTAGAATATGCTGATGATATGTGGAAATGCGTTGGTGCTCAGGAGCTATTAAAAATTTGATGTATATCTAATTGATGATAATTCCTTGATGATTCTTACTAATATTTGTAATGATCAGATATGACAATGAACATTTGGCACAAGTTCAGGGGGAGCATTTGCTTCTAATAATGCATTTTTCGCATTATGTTAGAAGATCTTAGTACATGAAGATGATTATATTGCTTGATCCACATATTTTTTTTTATTTAGGTGACTCTTTTGATGATGGACATATACAGGCTACTCATATTGATGCTACTGGAAGATGTTGATGGTGCAGTTCATATATGATAGTTTTTGATGACAATCATGGTCTTGTTTAGATTATTGGTACTTTTTATAAATGTCATGTATATTATTTCATGTAAAGGCCATGAAAATACCTAATTTGTAACCCCACTATGGATGGGAAGGATGATCTAATAATTTCTATTTCAGTCATGTATAAACATTTGGTATATCCCCACTTGGTTGGGTCGATGAGTCAAAATTGGTTGTAATGCCACTTGGTTAGGAGATTGATGTATGTATGAGTCATTGGTGATAGGAAGGTCATACTCACTTAGTTGAGTTATAAATTCATGTTATTCTTTTGAATTTTTTTTTTTGAGACTCTGCATGTGCTAAGGGGGACCATGGATAGTTTAGTGCATCTCATCATGCACAAAGGGGGAGCTTAATCAAAGAATTAAGCATGTACTTAGGGGGAACATGGACAAAAAAATGTATATCAAAGGGGGAGAATAGCTTGGTCCGCACTTTCCCCTTGATGTCAAAGTGGTAGAGTGTCTTAATGTTGTTGTTGTCATCATGTCCAAAGGAGGAGATTGTTGGCATTATGATATGTGTGTTGTCTTTGATGGAAACTCACTCAGATGATAGTTCATAGTGCAACATGTTAACTTACAGATTAGACTTCAATGGTTTAAGAAAGAGAGTGGTTTAAGAAGTATATGAAGGTTCACTTTGTCCAAGCAGCATATACACGAGGGTTAATAGAACAAAAGGAGTGTATATATATACACACACTCCCAGAGGAGGAAAATCATGTACATGTTGGAAAACAAAGGTTTTGGTCCAAGGTATTTGGTCTAAGGTATTTTGGTCCAAGGTATTGGTCTAAGGTATTTGGTCCGAGGTAATGACCCTAGGTATTTGGTCAAAGGTATTGGTCCTATGTGGTTTTGGTTTGAGGTATTCATAAAATGTCTAAGTATACAAGGAGGAAAAGATCATTAGGCCAAGGTGTGAAAGTAATGAATATCTTTTGAAGAGTGAGATCAAAAGAAAAAATGCAATTTATGGGCTTCTGATGCTTTGGTTGATCTGAACTAAGGATGCACCTATGTGGTTGATGATTGATGATGGATCGTGATCATAAGGCCTGAAATGAATTATCATTATGTGGTGTGAACATGGATAGTCTAGATCTTAATACTAACGCATGTTTTATTAAGTAAATGTTATGATACAGGTATGACTAAAGCCTGGAATAGATGTTAAGTTTTTAAGTTAGTATTTGAAGATCTGTAAGTTGGTTCGCATTGATAAAAGCACATATACATGCTGGCTAATCACATCCAAGTAACGTATACATTATACAATATGATATTTGAAGTTGCAGTTGGTTATGGTTGTTGATGTAGAATTTTAGGTTGTATTTTTTGTTCTTGTGACTGTATTTTGGCGACAGTGTTTTGAATATTCAGATTGATTGATTGTTATTTGCTTTAGTGATGATAGGTTTTCAGTGATTTATTGTATTACAGTGGTGATTGATTTTGAACTTTAGTGTTGTTGATGGGTCTAGTGTGAAAATTGGATGAAATGAAACCTTTAGATTGTGGTGTTGTGTTCCAGGAGTATCCAGTCTTAAAATTTATGAAATGTGGTGCTTGGAGGAAGAGAGAAGGTCATAGGCTTATGTAGGCCAGCGCTTATGCATTGGTAAACATATATTCCAGTACAAAAGCCAAGGGGTTGGAGCTCCCTTCCAGTCGTAGTTGGAAAATGAGTGAAGGTTGGAGCCTTTTGTAGGCTAGCGCCTACATACTAGTAAATGGATCATCACATACAAGAGCCAAGGGATTGGAGCTCCCTTCTAGTAGCAGCTAGAAAATGTGTGAAAGTTGGAGCCTTATATAGGTCATCGCCTACATACTAGTAAACATATTGACTAGTACAAGAGCTAGGGGGTTGTAGCTCCTTTCTAGTAGTAGTAGACAACGAGAGAAGGTTGTAGCCTTCTGCAGGTGGGAGCTTGTGTACTGGTATGAGTCTGCACTAGTACAAGATTGTAATAAGGTTTTTCTTAAATTAAAAGAAGATATTAGTAGGTTGTTTTTGTCCTGCATTGGGTTTCCACATTAAATATTTGTGTTCATTTGTGTTTCTTATGTGTGATGGTTTATTCTATTATTACTGCACATGGTTACTATTTATATGGTTAATGAAGTACTCATGCATTGATTAAAGATGAACATATGCTAAATTAGCTGAATCATAAGTTTAATGGATATATGATGGTTGCTTTAAAGACAGTTGCATGTACACGTGAGTTACCTTCATCAAAGTAGCATATATAAATCTCAGTATGAAATGAAAATTCATTGAGTTGACTAATATTGATTCACCCCCCCCGCCCTCAGTATTATTTCCAATAGGGTGCATTGATGCCAATTTTTTGACAAAGTGTTAGACCCCATTGGGGATGCTCAGGCCTAGTCCTGAGGGTGATTTTTTATTAATAAACGTTGTTATCATGTTTTTAATGAATTATGGAAGTTACATTAGGTTTTGGGTGGAGGCCATCATTCTGGGCTAAAATAGTGCCTTAATTCCCAAGGTCACTATCACAGAACTAACAATTTTGCTGTAGCTGAAAGGTAGTCCTGTGAGAGTGACTTTGGGTTTCTGGTTGCTCCCTTTCCCATAGCATGAGAGCAACTATGGCCTAAGAGCTGCAAAATAATAGTGGGTCCTAGGGACAGGCTGTATGAGTGGTTGACTTGTCTCCTGAGGGTTTTTTTGATGATGTTAGATGATTGTATGTGAAGTTCCATTGATTCCACTTCCTTAAGGTGACATAGTAAGTTGAATCTGATTGTAGTAGCATCACTCCTCATGTTTACCTAGGTTGGTATGGTTTCTTTGGGTAGACCTAGGAGGCAGTTTTACAGACATATAATATCATTAACACAATTTTCCTTTTGTTCATTTCATTCTGAAAACTTTCAAAAGGAAGAATCATTAATGGGTCTGACTTAATTAATTATGGTTGAGGTGGCATTCAGGGAGGAATATTTGATGGAGTCCCTTGGTGTAATAACTTGTTGGAAATGGAATAGGAATGTATAGATGATTTGATGTTTAGAAGTGATTTCAAGTGGCCATAGAGAGTATGGTGGGTGGTTGACCATTTTCCCACATTAAAATTGACTTTAATTAGTTACTTTATTGAATTAAAATAGGGGAAAATAATTAATTGTAGGAAAAATGGTGAAAAGTGATGTAGTGAAATAAAATAAATTAAAAGTCACTTAGATTGAGTAAAAAAGGAGTTTCTATACTAATATTAAATAATCAAAATAAGATTCTTTTAGAGACTTGGAGATCTATCAAAGGAGTCTTTAAAAGGAGGAGGAGGAGATCGTTTGGGACATCCTTGAGTTGAATATTTTTCTTCTTGTCGAGAGGTTTGGAGAACCGAGAGTTCCCACCTTTAGTAGTAACCCTAGGATGGAAACCCTTGGGTGATTTCAGTGAGAGTGGGTGAGAACAATTCTCTCCCCTCGGTGAATTCATTCAGAATTCACAGGAGTGCTTATTAGTTGCAGTTTCATTTTGAGAGGCTAGGTCTAGTGCTACAACGAATAGATTTTTAGGTTGGACGTAGTTCGCAGTAGTTGTTCGAGATTCTCAACTATTTCAACCTATTTCATATTTCCATATACTCCTGTTTATTGTTAATATAATGAAATTGAGATTAAATATGTTTTTCTTGTGTTCAACATTTCTGGTTATTTACAATGTCGCAAAAATTTCATGAACTTGTCACACTATCAATACTATTTATTTTCTTGGCTATATTGTAGATTAAAAATATTGCTAGCAAAAAATAGCGTAAATTTATGGTGTTTTATGCATGTACTTTCTAGTTTGATTTTGTTGTGATGAAATCACCATTATTTTAGCCAAGTATTTCAAAAGGGATATTGCACTACCATATTTCTCTTATTCAGTTATGAATATTCTTTATCATAACATTAACCAAACTAGTTTTTGGCGATAGCCAGTTAGATAGCTACTTTGCTAGATCTCTACCACTCAATTTTTTGCACGAAAGGACTCTTTTGATAGAGTCTAATTGTGATGGAGCCATAGGGTTACTAAAAAATGAATGTATTAGGGATTCCCATGGGCAAGGATCTAAAGGCGGTAACTGATGGGGAAGGTATCAGAGGAGGATGGATAATTCTATATAACTTTATAGCCATATTGCTAATCTTCTCATTAGACATTGCTATATCTAATGATTAAGAGGGTTGTACCACCCTTTCATTCAACATATCGGAATGAATTATAGGGCTCGTGACCATTATCAAAGAATTATGGTGGAGATTTAGGCCACAAATGGGAGGTTGTCATAAGTAAGAATAAACCAAATGAGAAGGGCACCACTTGACACGAGGACACAGATGACTTAATAATAATGGAATATCCAAATGTTAATCCCTTCTAAGGGGTCAGAGGACTAATCTATGAGCTATTCTTCAAGGGATGTGTACATGAGAAATGTAAACCACATAAATACGAAAACCATAAACCCTCGCTTAAAAAAACTATAACTCTTATATTATATGTACAATCAAGGTTTTAAACAAACTATTTTAATATCAAATTTTCATTTTAGAAATATCGCATATAAGAATATCACTTATTGAATCGAAATCCATTACACACAACAAATTTAAATTATCATTGTATTGATTATATTAACAAATTGAATTTCCTTTATATTATTGATAGGCATGGACATATTTGATTAATTAAGGCTATACCGAGTAGTTGAGATGGGTTGTTAACTCCCTAACCACCCATGTTCAATTCCTTGAAATGACATGCTTGTCCTATATTAATTAGGCTGAAGGAGTAGGTGGTGCCATGGTTGTCAGTGTGGGGCATCTCGGCTCATGTTTAGTCATTTGGTCATTATTGTTTCAAAATAAATAAATTGAACCAATTTTATATTATTAAAATCCAAGCGATATAAGATTTGAAGGACAATTCTATTAAGGCATTTCTAGTATAAAGGTTTAGAATTCAAAGTTTAATGATTTTCTTTCTAATTAATTATTAGTTTTATATTATTGAAATATATTTGGCAACATTAAAATAGTTTTAAAATAATAATACAATAAGAAGATATCATATATTTTTATTTTAAAAATAATTATTAATTTAATAAAATATAAATACGAATAATTATTAATTATATTTATTAAATATTATTAAATATAAACAAAATTTTTTAAATATTGTAATTTATTAATTATGAGAAGATAATTAATAAATAAAATGTTGTTTTCTCTTAAATTAGTGATATAATCTCATGTAACAATGTGATTTCTTGTTGTTTAAAATGCATTTTTTAATGCATAAATGGATTAACCTTCTCAGAAAGCCTAGAGAACTGTAAATTTATAACTTAAACAACTTAAACTTATTACTTTTAAAAATCTATACTATATTTTGGCAAAATTCACTGGATAAATGAACAAGAAAAAAAGTCATTTTATCTTGAAGACTTATGTGATCCATATTGTGAATAATAATGTTTTTCAAATTAATCCAAATGGCGTGATTAATGACATTATTATTCATATTATTTGTTAGTTAGACTATCTTAGAGAATAATAAGAAATAATTAACTTAAAACCCAATTATGTGATCAAAATAACTTAACATTTTATATTATTTCTTAAAAATATTTTATAATTATGAAAATTATAATTTTGATATTTCTAGATATCTCTTTTCTTAGTGCGGAACAACAACACTTCCCTTAAACAGACTCTCCACCTACCCTTAGGGAAGGAAAAAGGAAGAGTAATTAGAAAAGTGTGCTAATGGGATTATATAAGTGCAAGGAGAAAAGAGATAAAAAATAGTTTTCCTTGGTCAAAGATGGTAAAAGTTAAACAAGTCAATAAAAAAGTCTATTGGACAAAAAATAATTAACAATATTTTCAAAAGTTATATATTTTAGAAAACGGATTTTTTGTGATTCATATTGAAAATAATAACTCTTCCAGATTAATCATAATAATGATTTAGGGGCCAATATTTTGAACCCTCATGTCATGTACCTAGTTAAAAAAAAAATTGTAACATTATGTAAATACATAAAATATGAATCATGTTTCACGGATTTAACCCCAATTTCTACCAAACATAATCATTAACTCATAATACCTATGAGTTTGTACCATTGCACATATGTGACATGACTCCACTGTTGAAGTAAATCAATCTAGACTGTTGGATTGTATGTAATTCTTATGCACATTGAGACTTGTGGATTACATGTCCTTTAGCTGTTTGGTTAGCTGCATTTGATTTTGGATAAATATGATGATTCATTAATTGCCTGCACTATCCACTGTACGTGGCATGGGCAGTACTAACCAGCCTCTGTTGCCGCCTTGGGATTCCTCTTGTATCGATGGTGCTAAGGCCTGTTGCGCGATCCAATGGCCAGGGTTGGTTCCTTCAACTTTCACTACCCTTGGTGCCGAATCGAGGTCTCATTCATTTGTCTTTGCTCATGCCTTCTGCTTGGTCTCCTACTTCCAATCGTGTTGATGTTCCTGATTCAAACCAAAGCTCTATGGAGATTTTTAAGGGCAATCGAAGTGCCAATCCTTGTCCTCACTACTACGGTTGGTATTTCGGGTAAGATTGTGGCTCGATACTTTCTTGTTTTTGTTTCCTCTTTATTGCAATAATGGTAAAAACCTTTTGTCACCGTAGACTAAGTTTTTTTTTAAGAACTTATTCGATTACTTAACCTATTCGTGGTGGTTGCTCATCGCTACATCCCACTCTTGTTTTGAGTTTTCTACCAGTTGGGAGCGGAGCTTTCCAGGAACAGGAATGCCTCCGAGGTCTCCACCGGGTATGAGGGTTTCAACCCTGGTTTTTCTTACAACATGTTGCAGTCCTTTTAATTTCCTTTGTGGAAGGAGGTGATTCAACCTTCCTGTGTAGTCTAGCCATTCTCTCTGATAAATGTTCGTATTTTGGTAAATGTTAAGTGTATGCTTATGAAGAGTTGTTGCCCCTCTGGTTTCGGCCCGAAGGCCTGAGTCATATCCTGTTCCTTTTACAAGAAGCTACTTAAATTTGAGGGGACTTCACCTATGATATTTTGAGCCACACTGGCCAATTCTATAATTGCAATAGTTATCTACAGTAAGATAATTTTTTGTTTTAAATTTTACCACTGGAAGACATTTACACTCTTAAGCTTGTTTAATGTGTAATAAATTGGTAGAATTTGTGTATATTGAATTATTATTTCTAGGTTATGTTCCATAGAGTACATTTTTCTAAACTTATGGGGTGCTACCATGTGTTGTTGTCCTTTTCAATGTTATTTTCTTTATGTCCCTCTCGTTATGCTATTTTGCAGAGGGCTTTCATTTGACAAATCGTCTCGATTACCTGATAGTACATTCATTTTCTAATTTTTCTTGCACTTTTAGTTGGAATTACCTTCGTTGATGTTTGAAGGGTTTCTTATCATTGGGGTTTGGGAACAGTTGGGGTTTGGAAACTCGTCCACCAGGAAACGAGGGAAAACCATGAATTTTAAGGAATTTAGATGAGTAATCCTTCTAAGTTTAATTCTGTTGCGATGAGTGACTGGGTTTAGACCTGAGTCCTCACACTTAAGTTCTTGGATGCACATTGGGTTGCATTATTTTCTTTGCAAGAAAACTAGCTTAACTCTTTATTGCAGAATTATGGCCAGAACCTAGTCTTTAGAAATTATTTCCCTATTTCCACCGCAATCTAACTTTTTTTTAAAAATAAGAATATTACTTAATTTATTTATGAAGTGATCTAAGAAAATATTGTTGAGGTTGAAATGTTTTCTAGTTTAATGTATTTCCTTTTTACAAGCTTCACGACGTTATATCGAACTATGTGTATCAAAAGTTTCTCTTGTTTTCAGTATTCTTTTCTTGCATCACTTTCTCATGCAATCCTAACTATATTGTAAGTGGTCCAACTTCGATTAGCTGCTCTTCTTTTGGCTGAGCATTTCTCTTCTTTTAGCAGAGCACTGATATTCTTTGAGAAGAGCACTACTGTCCTTTTTAGTAGAGCACTGCTCTCCTTTTTAGCAGAGTAGACGAGTGATTGTATGTCAACTATAATTTTTTTTCTTAGGATGTCTTTTATGAGTTTTCTATTTAAATGAGGCACATAGTATGAAACAAATTCTTCATTTTTCTTAGGTCCTAGACATTATCTCATTATAGTGTAAACATTCTAACGTTATCTACCTCATTGATACTTCAAAATGATTTCTAAGTGTTTTGGTCCACTTACCTATGCTGTTGTAGCCTGTGTAACATTCCAGAAGCTAGGATTACCTCTATTCTCCCACTCCCAATCTACCTCCCATCCTTGAGATTCATCTTTTGGGACCAGAATATCCCCCCTAGCTCACTTGCAGGACAATTGTCCTCAACAAGTCACTCGCACATAGTGCATGGCTATCTGGTCATCACCAAACTTAGCCATTTTCCCCTTCTTCCTGCCTGTCCTTACATCGCACATTTTTCCTCGCCTCTCTTCCTTTTCTTTGGAATCCCTTCCAATTAGGGAAGGTAGTTAGGGTTGTATTTCCAACAATTTTCTTTTCTAACTTCCCTCTTGAGAAGTCACCAGTTCAGTTGATGCTTAAAACATTTCTCATTTTCAATAATTAAAATATTATTAAATTCAAATAGATAACAACAATAAAATTCGGTTTGTCTTTTACAGCGGTAAAACAAAATATTTACATTTCCCTGGGGGCATTTCATCTCCCCCTCCTGAAATCAAACATCATCATGATGTTTTTTGGCCATGAACAACCCTGGATAAGATTCTCTCATGAGTTGTTCATCCTCCCAGCTGGCCTCATCTGGCCCAAAGTGTTGCCACTACAGTTTAACCTGAGTGATGGCTCATTTCTTCAGTGTTACTTCTCTCTGATCGAGGAAACCCATTGGCTCAACCAAGATTTCTCCTTCCAGCTCAACCTAAAACAGACAACATTTTAAGTCAGTTTTTTTTAGCCACATTCAAATTGTTCTACTAGAGATATTTCTTACCTGTATATCCTACCAGCTTATTACATGCTTATGATCATAAACATATTTCTTCAATACCGATACATGGAAGACGTTGTGGACCCATATATGACTTGAGAGAGTGAGCTGGTATGCCACCGTCCCAATTCTCGCTAAGATCTGAAAAGGTCCACAGAATCGGGGTGCCAACTTGGTGCTCCCACTCCATTGTAATGTGCTCCTCTTTGCTTGAATTCTCACATACACATGCTCACCTACTTGATATTCCTTAAACTTCCTTTTCCGATCAACAAAGTTATTTTGCTTGTCTTGTGCTGCCTTAAGATTGGACCGTACTTTCTTGACCATTCCTTCCATCTACTTAAGCATTTTGGGACCCAACGTCATTTTTTCTTTGCGTCCACTCCAGCTTGAGGGTGTGCGACACTTTTGGCCATACAACACTTCAAACGGGCTCATTTGCAAAGATGTATGATGGCCATTATTGTACACAAACTCAACCAAGTGTAGATATTCTTCCCACTTGGTTGGTTGCTGCATCACATATGCTCTTAGCATGTCTTCAACAACTTGGTTCACTCGTTCTATTTGTCCATCAGTTTCAGGATGATAAGCAGTATTGAAATTCAGTTGAGTTCCCAATTCTCCAAACAGAGTTCTCTAGAAGGCCGATGTAAATTTTACATCACGGTCAAAAATTATTGTTTTTGGTAACCCATGCAGTCTAAAAATATTTTGCATAAAGATATGGGGAATCTGCATAGGTCTGTAAGTAGATTACACTGGTATAAAATGTGTTGATTTGGTTAACTTGTCCACCACCACCATGATATAATCGTTGTTATTTTTTGATTTGGGTAAACGTCTTATCAAGTCCATAGAGATGGTTTCCCATTTCCATTCCGAAGTGGGTAATGGATGTAATAACCTAGCAGAGTACTGGTGTTTTGCTTTAATTTGTTGGCATTCCATATAGCATGCTAAGTATTCAGCCATGTCTCTTTTCATTCCCAACCAATAATATTATTTCTGGAGTGCAATGATCATTTTCTAATATCCCGGGTGTCTAGAATAATGACTTTTATGAAATTCATCTAAAATCAAGTTTTTAATGATGTTTTGATTGGGCACATACAACCTTTTCTTATAATACAACATTCCAGCAGCATCCATACTATATCCTTATTGATTTTCTTTGATGGTTGAATGCTACATTTGTTGTCCTATTTGCTAATATGTTTCATCCTGTTCTGCTATCTTTTTAATCATTTCTTTGAAGGTACTTTTTCCTTCACTGTGAGAAATCTCATAGAGACATTGTAATTTTCGACTTAAAGCGTCTACTACCCAGTTCTCTTTCCCTTTTAAATGCTTGATCTCGAAATCAAAGCCACTTAAGAAATATACCCACCGTGCTTGCCTATCATTTAAGGTGGGCTAACTAAAATGATTAGTCAGACTGTGATGGTCCATCAATAATAATAAAAAAATATTCCCATAAGATAATGGCACCAGATTTTTGAAGCATGAATGAAAACCGTAAACTCCAGATCGTAAGCGAAATATTTCTTCTTATGCTATTTTAATTTTCTTGACCCATATTTGATTACCTTTCCTTCTTCATGAATACTCCTCCTACCCCTTACTCGCATATGTACACACCACATAGTCTATACTTTGATTGACTATGCTTAAAATAGGTGCGGTGGCGAGGAGATGCTTGAGTTGTTCAAAATTCTTTTGGCATTTTGCGGTCCATTTGAAAATCTTTCCCTTTTTCTACAAAGAAGTGATAGGGTAAGCCACTCTCGAAAATCCTTCCACAAACTGCCTGTAATAACCTGCTAACCCCGTGAAGGATCTTATGTCTACCATGTCCTTTGGAAATGACCATTCCATTATGGTCCTTATCCTTTCAGGATCCACAAAAATCCCATATTTAGTGATTATATGTCCCAAGTACTGTATCTGTTCCTTAAGGAAATCACACTTGTTGTACTTGGAATATAACTAGTGTTCTCAAAGAGTTTGTAGCACCAACCTGAGATGCTTGTGTTCCTCCATATTCCGAGAATATATTAGTATATCATTGATAAAAATTAACACAAACTTGTCTAAATAGTGATGAAATACATTGTTCATTAAGTACATAAAGGTTGCAGGGATGATGGTTAAACCAAATGGTAACACCACAAAATCATAGTGTCCATATTGTTTTCTAAAAGTAGTTTTGGCTATGTCCTCCTCTTTAATTCTAATTTGGTGATACCCCGATTGTAAATATATTTTTGAAAATGTCGTCGCCCCTTTTACTTGATTAGAAATTTCATCAATATGGGGTAAAGGATATTTATTCTTGATTGTCAATTTATTCCACTGATGATAGTCCATACACATACGAAGGGTCCCATATTTCTTTTTATCGAACAACACCGAGGCTCCCTAGGGTTACACATTGGGGTGGATGTAATTTTTGTCTAACAGCTCATGTAATTGCATCTTTAACTCTGTTAATTATGGTGTGCTCATTCTGTAAGGAGCTTGAGATATCGGAACTTCCCCTGGCACCAATTCGATGGTGAAATCTATTTCTCTCTTGGGTGGCAATCTTGGTGTTTCTTCTGGGAACACATAAGCAAATTCTCGTATCACTGGAATGCTCTCCAATGTGGTTGTTTTATCTTTTGAGTTGGCATAACCCACTTGGATGGCATAAATCTAACATCATTTCCTAATATATTTTTCCAACTGAGAGGTGGTTATTGGTCAAATCTGAACTGGCCTCCTAATAGCTTGCATCTGTTGCTTTTCTTTGAGCTCATCCTTGTAATAGATAGTCTTTGTTTTATAGTTTGTAATGGACCGGTATTTTTCTAACCAGTCCATAACTATCAACACATCATACAAACCAAGGGGAAGCACTTTTAAATATGCCATCACCGACTGTCCTGCTATCTCTAAAGGTATTTATTGACCTTAGCTAGCACATGTCTGTTTGCCCCCATTTCCAGTTGTACTAGCCAAGGGTCTTCAAATTTGATAATTTGTAACTTACATTGTTCCACAACCATAGGACTAATGTAACTTAACGTAGCTCCGGAATCAATTAAAACAGTTACAGTGAAATCAAAGATCTTACCTTCAAATTCAACCATGGTTAGCTGGAACTCTGCCTGACGATCTTCTAGAGCAGCATTAATCCTTGGTATACTATGTCCCACGTCGCCAACTATAGATGCTTTACAAATCTGGGAAACCTATTCAGTACCCTTTCATTTAGAACAATTTTTAACATAATGAGGTCCACCACAGCCCCAACATTGTACTAGAGGCCTTGTCATTTCTTCATTGTCAATTTTTCTAGATTGTTCACTGATTCTAGACTCAATGGGTGGCTTTAATCTCAGTGGGTTCTTATGTATATTTATGTTGTTTCACCCCTTGGCAAATCCTTTATTAACACTGCTGCGATTTCCTTTACTATTTGTTGCCATCTTGTTACTTCTCTTATCAATCCACTTTTTTCCTAGGATTTCTCCCTTCTGCTTACTTTGCTGATAAGAAATCCTGGCTTTTCGTATCACTTCATCCATCATTTTTAGGTTATAAAACTCAATTATTTCCCTCATGGCGAAGGTAAGCTACTGAAAAACCATTGTACCTTAGTCTCATCCTCATGTATGTAAGACACATAATGGAGCAATGAGGTAAATCAAGTGATAAAATCATCCATTGTTTGCTACCCAAGTTGCAGGTCATGGAATTCCCTTGCCTTTTCATCATAAAATCATTCGGTTAGGTGTCTTTCCTTCAAATATTTTTGAAATCTTTCCCAAGTTATATTTTGTTCACTTACCCATCATACAATCTGAACTCCTTCCCACCACAAGGTGGTTTTCCCCTACAATTGGAAAATGGCCAGTCGTGCCTTAAGTTTGTGATCATATCCATATAGCTGAAAGTATTTTTTCATATTAAACAACCAAGCCTTGGCTGCCTCCTCCAACTCTCCGTCAAAGTGTGGAAGTTTTATCTATAGTTAACAAGTTCGGCTGTACCGGGAAAAAAAATCGTAAATTTGTTGATTCAGTTCGGGGCCATGAATAATTCGTTCGATTCGAAATCCATACTGTGGGCTCAAAGCTTTCGACCACTTCGGTTGGAGTGGGTTGTCACTTCCGATATTCACGGGCGTTAAAGTTTGAAATATAATGATGGTTCATATATATATAAATAAAATAAAATATAATAATATTATATATAATTATAAATCGCATGGAAAAGATATATAAGATAGAAAATTATCTATCATCGAATTCGAATTTGAATTTGAATTTATATATTTTCTCTATCTATTCGAATTCGAATTCGAATTCAAATTCGAGTTGGGTAACTATAGTTTTATCTTACAAAACTCCCCTTTCAATTCTATCCACTGCCTCTTCGATGTTTGTTGTTGAAAAGCATTATCAAACCGTTCTTCTCAATTTTCCTCCCTTCCTTCTGACTCTTCCTCCTCTGTGTGGTATCCCTGTTCCTCTCATGCTCTTTATTGCTCAGGGTTGGGATTCAGCGAGCGCCAATTATACTTGTCAAATAGGCTCTTTATAATCCTTTATTATTCCATGGTTAACCTCGTGTTATCCTCCCGCAATGGGGCCATCTCATTTTTTAACTCCTATATCGTCTCTCATATTGCAAGCTTCGTATTACAAGCCTCCTCTCCAAGTTGTACCCGTAACTCTAGGTTAGTTTTAGGGCCTATTACAAATCCTTGACCCTCCACAAACCTGTGCAAAACACTATTTTCTCTTCTCATATTGGTTGTAGCTTGTTTTGTTGTTCTTAGCACAAAAAGAGAAATAGAAGAAGGGTTAATGCATTAACTGTTTTGTTTTTAAACAACAAAAAAAAAGAATAATTGTATTGTATCTGTTTTTCACTAATTTTCCAAAGGCCACAATTTTTGAAAACTTGGCTCTCACACCACTTGTCATGTACCCAATTAAAAAAAAAAGTGTAACATTATGTAAACACATAAAATATAAATCATGTTTAATGGATTTACCCCCAATTTCTACCAAACATAATCATTAACTCATAATACTTAGGAGGTTGTACCATTGCACATATGTGACATGACTCCACTGTTGAAGTAAATCAATCTAGACCGTGGGATTGTATGTAATTCTTATGCACATTGATACTTGTGGATTATGTGTCCTTTAGCTGTTTGGTTAGTTGCATTTAGTTCTAGATAACTCTGATGATTCATTAATTGCTTGCACTATCTGTTGTATGTGTCATGGGTAGTCCTTACCAGCCTCAGTTGCCGCCTTGGGATTCCTCTTATACCAATGGTGCTAATGCCTTTTGTGCGATTCAATGGCCAGTGTTGGTTCCTTCAACATTAACTACCCTTGGTGCCAAATTGAGGTCTCATTCGTCCGTCTTTGCTCATGTCTTCTACTTGGTATACTGCTTCCAACAATGGTCACATTCCCGCTTCAAACCAGAACTCTGTGGAGATTTTGGATGGTGCTCGAAGTGCCAATACTTGTCCTCACTGCCAGAGCTGGTATTCCGAGTAAGATTACAGCTGGATAGTTTCATGTTTTCATTTTCTCTTTATTGCAACAATGGTAAAACCCTTTCCTCACAGAAGACTAAGTTCTTTCTTAAGAACTTCTTTGATTACTTAACCTCTTTGTGGTGGTTTCTCTTAGGTACATCCCGCTCTTATTTCGAGTTTTCTACCAGATGGGAGTGGAGATTACCAGGAACAGTGATGCCTCCGAGGTTTCCACCAGGTATGAGGTTTTCCGCCCTAGTTTGTCTTACAACATGTTGTAGTCCTTTTAGTTTCTTTTGTTGAAGGAGGTCATTCACCCTTCCTGCATAGTCTAGTCGTTCTCTTGGTTAAATGTTCGTATTTTCATAAATGTTAAGTGTATTCTTATGAAGAGGCAATGCCCCTATGGTTTTGGTCTGAAGGCTTGAGTCATATCTTGTTCCTTTTGTAAGAAGTTGGTTAAATTTAAGGGGATTTCACCTCTAATATTTTGAGCCACACTGGCCAACACTATAATTGTAATAGTTATCTACAGTAAGACAATTTTCTATTTTAAATTTTAGCAGTGGAAGACATTTACGCTCTTAATCTTATTTAATGTGTAATAAATTGGTAGAATTTGTGTATCTTGAATTATTCTTCATGGGTTATGTTCCACAGAGTACATTTTCCAAACTTATGCGGTGCTGCCATATGTTGTTGTCCTTTCGGCTGTTATTTTCTTTGTGTCCCTCTGGCTATGCTATTCTGTAGAGGGTTTTCGTTTAGCAAATCATCTCGATTATTGGACAATATATTCATTTGATAATTCTTCTTGTGATTTTCGCTGGAATTCCCTCCGTTGATGTTTGAAGGGTTGCTTATAGTTGGGGTTTGGAAATAGTTGGGGTTTGGAAACTCATCCACCCAGAAACGAGGGCAAACCATGCTTTTTAAAGAATTTAGATGAGTAATCCTTATGAGTTTAATTCTGTTGTAACAAGCGACATGTTTTTGACCTGAGTCCTCACACTCAGGTTCTTGGATGCACATCAGGTTGCGTTCTTTTCTTTGCAAGAAAACTAGCTCAATTCTCTGTTGCGGAATTATGACTAGAACCTGGTTTTTAGAAATTATTTCCCTGTTTCCACTTCAATCTGACATTTTAAAAAAATAAGAATATTGCTTAATTTATTTATGAGTCGATCTAAGAAAGTCTTGTTGAGGTTGAAATGTTTTCTAGTTTAATGTATTTCCTCTTTACAAGTTTGATGATGTTATATCGAACTATGTGTATCAAAATTTTCTCTTGTTTTCAGTATTCTTTTCTTGCATCACTTTCTCATGCAATCCTTACTATACTGGAAGTGGTCCAACTTCAATTAACTTCTCTTCTTTAAGTGGAGCATTTCTTTTCTTTTTAGCATAGCATAAGAGCGATTGTCCATCAACTGCACGTTTTTTTTTAGGATGTCTTCTATCAGTTTTCTATTTAAATGAGGCACAGAGTATGAAACAACATCTTCAGTTTTCTTAGGTCTTAGACATTATAACATTACAGTGCAAACATTCTAACATTATCTACCTCATTGATACTTCAGAATGCTTTCTAAGTGTTATGGTCCACTTACTTGTGCTGCTGTAGCTTGTGTAACATTCCAAAAGCCGAGATTATCTCTGTTCTCCCGCTCCCAATCTACCTCCCGTCCTTGAGATTCGTCTTTCCAGACGAGAATCTCCCCGAGCTCACTTGCAAGATTAGTGTCCTCAGCAAGTCGCTCGCATATCAGGGATGGCTATGTGGTCATCACCACACTTAGCCATTTTCCCCTTCTTTCTGCGTGTCCTTACAACACATATTTTCCCTCCCCTCTCTTCCTTTTCTTTGGAAGCCCTTCCAGTTAGGGGAGGTAGTTACCATTACATTAAATAGATAACAACGCTAAAAATTTAGTTTGTCTTTTACTGTGATAAAACAAAATATTTATATTTCCCAAAGCATTACACTTCAATAACATTCACTAAAAAGAAAAAAAAATTATAATAATTTAATAAATTCAAGATAGTGAACTCCAATAAATAAATAAAAACTAAAAACCAAAAATTTAAATTATAAATATAATTGAAAAAGTTATTGAAATGGGAAAAAGCAATAGAATAATCCATGATTATAGGGAAGAAAATACCTATTAGTGAAAGTGGGAGAAATCAATGAAAAAAACGAGGAGAATCGAGGTATACGGTTTTGGTGAAATCAATCTTTAATAGCAACAGTTTCCTTTCACATAAGCCATGAATGGATTGCCTCTTAGAAATCCTGAATTAAAATAATGAAATGATATCAAATTATTTATTCAACACACGCTTGAGAAACATTCAGTAATACTAAAATCAAGATGGAGATGATGAAAGTCAAAGACTTCCATTAAACGAAACCTCTGTAAAGCTACTTTTCCCAACTGCGGTTTGATGCCAACACGTTCATCTCCATCTAGGCTGGAAATATGGTATAAATTTAATGAACTAAATCCCTTCAACCTTAAGCACCTTATAGTGGCAGTTTCAAAATAAGAAATCGCTTTTCAAGAATCAAGAAACATGATATAAATTTTACACCTCTCCATAAATAAAGAGGAAAATATGTTTGTCAATGCCCATTTTCGTGAACAACTATGCCAATTAACAGCTACAGGGCTAAAAAAAAACCTAGTTTGATGGTGAATTTTCCTTCAACGGCACGATTTTAAGTGCACCTAGATTTGAATACCCGTTATGCCTATGTCTGATGTCATAGCTGTGGAACTTTAATGTGATTTGTAATTATTCAACTCTTGAGATAAAGGCCAAGGCCACAGGGAAAATATTATATATGGGTATTTGAATAATGCATATTTAAGTGTGTAGTAATAAATAAAATATTTTCTATTTGAATTTTGATACGTCAAAGTTAATTTTATTGTGTAATCATAAGATAAAAATTAAACAAAAATTTAAAAAATAAAAATAAAATAACTATATAAAATATTTAATTAATGTAAGTTGATAAAAAAAATTACACTCCAAGAAATTGGATCTCTCACCTTAGATTTAGATTTGTATTTAAAATAGATGTGTATTAATAAATAAATAATTTCTATTTTAAGTTTGATATGCAAAATTTGCATTTGAAGAAATTGGATTTCTCTAGTATTTAAAATGGATTTGTATTAATAAATAAAATGTTTTCTATTTTAAGTTTGATAATGTTAAAGGGCACAGAGGCTCAGGGGATGTGTAAATTTGTATGTCCATAAAAAAAAAGAAATGAAAATTATGTTCTAAATAGGAAAACAATGTCTTCTTTAATTAGGAAAAATTAATATGATGTAAAGTAACTAGAATAAAAGAAATCTGTGAATGAGATGTTTAAATCTTATACTTTTCAAAAATATTTCAACTAGAAATTTAAATAAACTATTTGAAAATCTATGTTAACTAATTTATGTTGATATCAACATCATATATAGAGAGAAAAAATTAAGCTTTTAGGATTAATAATTTTGTTTCGTCTTATATATACTCTTCATGATATCTATGTATAGAAAAAATGTTTAAATTTTTTATTTGGTGTTATATATACTTTATTTAGCATTCAAAAATACAATTTAAATAATGAAAAATAACACATTGTATTTTTCATTCTAAAAATTTTACATTGAAGAAATTGAATCCCTATCAATCTCATGTTAAATCGTAGAATAATAGATATAAATAATATAAATAATATATATATAAAACAACATTAAATGATCTTACAATTATTAATAATTAAATGATTATTACAAACTTAAAAAAAAAAAAATATATATATATATATATAATTAAAAGAACTTTTAAATAAATATACAAGTGATTCTAATATTGTTATCATCGAACAACAAAAACGTATGAGTAGCCCATGTACCTCTTTCCTTCAATTTCTCCATAATAAACAAACAAAAAAAAACAAAGTAAAAATAGTGACAATGAAGGAGAGAAATGCATGGTCAGTTAATGACTATGGTGATATAAACAATGCTCTATTTATATGATGTTATTAATAATTGTGGTAGCTAGAGATTGAGAAAAAAAAAATGTATTAAACAAGTGTCATAAATTGAAAGTGACACTTGAATTTGAATCTAGTAATGGTTTTCATGAAAAAAAAGACACCTATCAGTAACAACCTGGTACTTCTTTCCTTTCGTCTTCCCCATAATAAACCAATAAAAAGTAAAAATAAAGACTGTGCAGGAGAGAAATGCATGGTGAATTTATGAAAACCCTAAGCATTAATAATAACACACATGAGGACACCTAAGGAGTAGGACACTACCACGTGTGTAGAGAGCTGGGAGAAAAAGCCTCTCGGGAAAGGAAAAAACCAAGGGAACAATACCACAAATGGAGAGAGATCAAATGAGGGAAATGGTTCCTCATACCATAACAACCTGAGGGACGGGGAGCTGGACTGTAGAAGCTGCAACAAGTCATTTGACTAGAAAGAGCAGGTTAGATACTCAAAAATATGTTTTTTCTATAATTTCATATTATATGTGAGAAATATGTTTTTATGTTTCCAATAAATTGCATGTATTATGTGGAATGCATACTTAATTAGGGGCACTAAATCCAATTTGTTATGTATAATTGTTTGTGGTATAATTGTTTGTGTTGTGAATGATATAATTGTTTGTGTAATTATTTAGGTTGTGAAATATAATTGTTTGTGTTGTGAATGATATAATTGTTTGTGTAATTGTTTAGGTTGTGAAATATATAATTGTTTGCGTTGGGAAAGAAAGATTAAGTGAGTAGTAACACAAAATTATGTTGTATATGCACACATAGTAAGAAATTCATAAAGTATTCAAATTAATATTCTTAAGTGTATGAATAGTTTAATAATATTCCTTTTGTATGCCACAAATGATGTTGATGCTTAAACAAAACCAAAGTAGATGATTATGTAATAGTTTCTTTTATTTGGATAACTATAAAGTTACATTATAATTTATTTTGAAAAACATATGTGGTAGAAAGTATAATATTTATGCATTTTATATCTATGAAATATTATGTGTATTCAATTGTTAAATTAGATGTATTTATAAAATTTAGAATAACATGTATATAATGTATAGTAGAAGAGAGATATTATTAAAAATTTTTTAATTTTATGTATTGTGTTAAAAATAATATGAGAGGGAATGAATATCTAGCGTCGTTAAGAGAAGGATAACTACTTTTATAATTTACAAAATATACTTATACATTGTAATACCACATGAAGATATATTATTTAATAGCTTGGCAATACTCTTGGCTTAAAGCCCTAGTCAAGAGTACTTTCGAGAACTCAAAGTAGCAACAAATCAGATAATCATACATGAGCATAAGTCACTATATGCATAATTTTCTTAGGCATATATGTTTTAGGACCTTTTAAAGGCACAAGGGTCTCTCTAAATACCCAGGGACTATTGGTATAATGGCAAAACAACATGAAAATAGCCTAAAAAAGAAGTAATTATAATCTAAGAAAAGATAACAAATTATAATGGTAAAAAGGGAGTACATGAAAGACAAACACGCACATTAGATTTTTCTATAAAGAAGAGTAAAATAATGGCACGTGAGTAGGTGACCTTGCAATGATATATATTATAGTATAGACATAATTTTTTAGAAACCATAGTTTGCTTACTGAGTGACCAAACAATTGTAACAAACTAAAATTTACTTCCTATCTAAATAAATTCTAACACACAAAATTATACATGTACAATCTATATATTTAAGTAGAATATCTTCCTAGTAAAGCTAATGGAAACATACTGAAAGATTTCATTGGTTACATGAAAGGAGAAAATGTTGCGAGCTTCTAATTTATATATAGTAGCAACACTCATAGTAGAGTTTGCAAAACAAAAGTAAGTAAATAACTTCTTGGTTGA
>APFE030430725.1:153234-231699 GCA_000404065.3 Pinus taeda
TGAGTGGATTATCTGACAAAATGATGACAAATACATGATAGTTAGGAATAGCCATGGTATATGGATATATAGTAGCATGCACATCATCTAATGTTTTTGAATATTATAATATAACGAAATATCATTTGGTTCTAAGTGCAAAATTGTATTTCAATTTTTCCAAGTCAACCAAGGAGATAATTTAACTTGGTGGTAAGAGCTTGGAAATTTTAGATATCGATCCGATAGAAATACAAAACTAAGATGTTGACAAAAGTATATGAAATGTTGGAAGAGATGTGTTATAACATATATGGGAGACTAGACACAATGTAACTTGAAGATGAATTGTTGTATATGATGTACACATGTGCGAGTGAATGAACTATTTTTAATTGCGAAAATATTTTGGAAACAACCATAGAGTCTATGTCAAAAGAACAAGGAATACCTATACAATAGGAAATCTATAGTTCTACAAGGAATTATAAATATTGGATACCATATGCACAAGATGAAAATTTGAGGCATTAGGATGGAAGAGCGAGTTTACTCAAGAGATACTGCCTATACACATTTACTACAAGAAATTGTGGGATATAGGATACATGGGATGTATGATTCCATTTCTGAGCATTTTCTCTCATAAGTATATGAAAATATCTTCGATACGGAATCGCCCTACATATCAGACAGGGAAAGGATGTCATTACAAGATGTTTGTAATTGATTTACTCCAATGTAATTGACATACATAAGAGTATTTGGATCTGATAAACACCCTCATTAGTTTCCTTTATTTTTGAATGACAAAATATTATTGCAATAAGTAGCATACTAGCCTACAATAAGATTGACCCACAAATTGATAAAGGAAGAAAATTGTTGGCATTATGGCACAGGTTTGGAGCTATGGCACAAGTGTTGTCCTTGATGGCAACTCTCTTTGGTAAAAGATCTCAGTTCAGGCGCTCAGAAAGTAGAAAAAGACATATACGCAGGTCCACATAGATGAAGGCGCATATACACGTGGGTTATACATTACAAAAGTTCGTATATGTTGGGGATCATTCTTTTGGTCCATGGCAGTTAGATCTTGGAACTTGAGCCTTTGTTTTGGACCATGGCATCTCGTCAGATGTGTTGGTCCCTAGTTTTGGGTTCATGGTATTGGAATGTTATGGTTTTGGACCATGGTATTGGGGAAGGCTTAAGGCTATAAAAGAGGAAGGAGATCTTGTGACAAATCACCAATCTGAATTATAATTGAAGATCTGAAAAAGTGCTAGAGCTGGTATATTGGGTGGTGACGCAAATCTGGATCTGAAGGAAGAACCTTAGCGCAAAAGGAAGGATAAGTTCTATTCATGGGTCACAATCTTTGACCTTGAATGATAGTATCTTTGTATGATTTTGATCTGCTAGATGTGACACTTGCTTGATCTATCTGGTAATCTGGGTTAATTAATGATTGAATAGTTGAAAGAGTGAATTATCCTTCGTAAGATTTGTACGCAGGTTCAGTAAGGCGAAGACGCGTATACACGCAGTTTTAGTGAAGTAAAGGGGCGTATACGCATGTTGTTCCATACGCAGAAGCGTATGCACGCTAGTTTCAGGCTTTTGAAATAGCGTATATAATCTAAGTTTGTGATCTAGCTGCTTCTAACTATTGTTGTTGTGTTCTGGGTTCTACTTTCTGGTGTATGGTTTCTGGTACTGTGTTTTGGGTACAGCTGTAAGGAGAATATCTACTTGATTAAGATCTAATTTGTGAAAAGGAGATTGGTTGAGTCTTGTTGATTGTTTGATTTTCATGGATCCGGTTTGAAAATTGATGAAACGTGGTCCCTTGAAGAAAGAGAAGGTTGTAGCTTTCTGTAGGCCAGCACCTACGTACTAGTATCTTTGCTAGTGCAAGAGCTAAGGGGGTTGTAGCTCCCTTCCAGGAGAAGCTGGAAAATGAGAGAGAGTTGTAGCTCTCTGCAGGTTGCAGCGTGCGTACTGGTAAAAAGACTGCACCAGTATATTGTAAAAGAAGTTTCTTATTGAAAAAGAAGATAGAGACGAATTGCAGCAGGTGGTTTTCACCCACATTGGGTTTCCACCTTATATCTTGTGTTCTTGTGTGTGACTGTTTCTCTACCCTGTTTTACTGTCTCTGGTTACTGCTATTTGATTTTGCATCACAGATTAACAATCATCATCAGAAAAATTAAGTAAAGTAAAAGCTTGCTTTATATACGCAGGTTTCCTTCTGCATAATCTCGTATATACGCAGATTAATTAATCTGAAGTGGCGTATATAAGTTGTTTTGAAAAAGGAATAATTACCTTGATAATACTGGATTCACCCCTGCCCCCCCCCCCCCCCCCCCCCCCCCCCCCCCCCCTCTCAGTATTATTTCCAACAGAAACACCATAAGCTTGATGATCCTCTATTTTCTACCAAACAATGGATGACTACTCTAAAAGAAATAAAGCAGGAAGGCTATGGTGGAACTCTTGGAAAAGGGATGAAAAAAGGTGGGATATGTGATAGATAGAAGAAGAAATATCTTCCTTGTATGGGTTTTGGTCATCTAGAATACTAACTGATGAAGAAGCAAAGCAGGTACATTGCCTTGAAGAAAAAAAGATAAATATTTTAGTTGAGGAGGAAATGTGGAGACTCCATAATTGAGCTTTATGGATAGGTTAGGGGGACAAAAAAAAAAGGTTTTCACGAGTGTTGAATACAATTTGGGACTTAGATGATGGATAAGGGACAAAGGTGGTCTTGCATGAAAAGCTTTGATTAGTTGGACACAATTTCTTTCAAAATTTGTTTCAAGATCCAGTAATTAATAGAATATAGGCTTATATGTAAGTTATACGTGCCTTTCCATATATGTTTACTAAAGAATCCATTGAATTTTTAAAAGAAAAAATCATGGATTAAGAAATTATGAGAGTGATAAAAAAAGCAAAAAATAAGAAGATTCCAAGGCAAGATGGTTTTACTACCAAATTATTCCTAGATTTTTTGACCTCATGGCACAATATTTGGTTAGAGTTATGGAAGAAATCAGGCTTTCTGGTAGATTCCCAAGAGGATTGAATGCTACCTTCATTACATTAATCCCACAAAAGGCCAATCTAGACTCCTTCAACTATTTTAGATATATCTCATTATTCAACTTCCTCTACAAGATTAATGACACGATCCTAGTGGATAGATTGTGAAAGCAATTGTTCGTAGGCATAGCAAAGGAACAACTCATATTTTTGGAAAGCAGGCATATATTATACACAATAGAGCCAACGCAGGAAGGAATTCACAACATGAAGGTGAATAAGTTATCGGGGCTCATCCTAAACCAAGACTTTATTAAGTCGTATGATTGAGTCAATTGAATTTTTACTCAACTAATCATATTACAAATTGGCTTATCATTGGAAATTATTAACTGGGTGATGACAAGTGTCACTTGGGAAAACTTTGCAATATTGACAAATGGATTTCCCACGAGATTTTTTAAAGTGACAAGGGATCAAAGAAGGACCCCTCTAGCCTTTTTTGTCCTCGGTGTAGTGAAAGGTTTTGGCATCCTCATAAAATAAGCTTAGGAAAGGTTTAATAAAAAATATACAAGTATCAACAATGATCAAATTAATTCAACTTCTTTTAGTCAATGATGTCTTGATTTTTGGTCATGGCTCTTTAGAGGAATAGAGAAATATATGGAAAATAGTTTTATTTTTCTGTGAAGCACATCAAGGATGGAAATAATCATTGCCATATCATTTGTTTTAATCGCTTCTCAATGATATTGAATTAATTATTCCTATTTAGGGTTTTTCATTGGACACTGATTTAAGTACTTGGGTTAACACTTAAAATCTAACAGTTATAAAATTGTAGATCAACAGTGACTCCTAAAAGAGGTAGACATCCAAAAGAACCATTGGTGTAACAGGTGGCTATCCCTAGGAGGCCGACTATTTCTAGTCAAACCAGTTCTTAAAAGGATACTAGTTCACTGGCTGTCACTCGCTATTGTGTCGAAGATCTTGGAAAAAATAAGAAGGGATTGATTCAATTTCTAATGGAACATAAGGAAGAAGAAGGAATTACTTGTGTGCACTTGAAGAAGATTGCACATCAAAAAAATCAGGGGGTTGGGGATTAAAAAACATTTTTTCTTTTCCAAAGAAAATTGTATTTAAAAACTTATGGAGATGTATGTTTGAGAATGGATTATGGGGAGGCTAATGAGGGACAAATATTGGTAAAATTAGAGTGTGGTGGATTGGATTAACCCAAAGATTTGACATTAGCATCATGACTACAATATGTGGAAGGCCTTAATCATGGTTTATCCAATAATCAACTAGCGGTTTGTGTGGCAAGTGGGATATGGTAAATTAGTTATATTTGGTTGATCTATGGATTGGTGGTGATTGAATTCTATGACCCTCAGTCAATCTAGTTTTGGCATTAAAGATAAAAGGAAATTTATGTTTAGAAGATGTATGCTTTGTCAAATCAAGAAGTAAATGGCTCTAAAAAATGGTTCACAACAGATTACTTGGATTTTTTTAGGAGACTTGGTAGTTAAATGGTAATCTTTTACTTCCTCTCTAACTCACAATGGATTGATTATGGGAAGAGGATAAGACTAATTCCTCTAGTCAAGGAATAAGGAATCTAATTGTGTGACAACAAAAAGGCTTGTGAAGTATTGGAGCGCACTAGTGAAAGAACTGAAAGATGGTTCACGATTATATGGAAATGGAAATGTCACATAAAAACCAATATATTCCTTTGGTTGTAACTTCACAATCATATCCTCATGCGGATGAAAAGAGGCTGAGTGGTGTTAAGATTTCATAAGGGAAATATCTATGTTACATTAATGAAATATGATATTACATATATACAAGAATATTGTCTCAAGATAGGAAAACTATCTTGGACACACAATCTGTTGGTTGAGAGAATATCTCAACCACACACCAAACTAGGCGAACCACTCCTATAAAATAGAAACAAACTCTTTACATAGAAAGTTACAAATGAGACAAGTAGGAATTAATATTCCAACACACCCCCTTAATGAATACTTGTCTCAATATCAATTTGCAAATTCTAGTTGTGGTCAAACATAAGAGAATATGTTGATGTCCATATAAAGGAGCAACCATCCACTGGAATACCTGGGTGCCAACCGCTACAACCGATAGTCTTGTAGGATGTTCTTTGCATACATGGTTCTGTCAACCATTATAACTTCATACATGTACTATACCTGTAAATCTCCCTCCATCATCATGGGTTTTATCGGATTACCTGTAACCATGCTCTAGGTTTTATCGAATCACCCTCAACCATGCCACCAAGGGCTCTCATCCACCATGGCTCAACTAAGCCACCAAGGCTCAACACAGCCATGAAGGCTCAACTCAACCATGAAGGCACTCCAGCCACTCAGGGCCACAACCTTGCCACTAGGGCACCCCAGCCATTCTGGGCTACAAGCCTGCCACTAGGGCACTTCAACCACTAAGGCTCACCAAAGACCTGACTCAACTAGGCCGAGGGTTTTCTCGATTAACCCTAAACCATGCCAACAATAATCTTTGTCCCACTTCACTCTTACATGTGGTTTTTGGCTTACCACAAACTAACATTGCAAATACGAAGTGGTTTTTGGATTACCATGAACTATGGGGGTACATGTGCCTTACAAGGCTTCCACCACAACTCCAACACTTGGAGTTACTAGGTACATACTTTACAACAACCACTACAAAACATTCTAGACTTACTTACTAATGTATGTGACATATACTATGAGTTTGCTTTATTTCAACACACAATATTTTACCTTATTTTTTCATCTATAACTGCGTCAACCAACTTTCTATAGAATCATACTTAATTCTTTCATCTTGAATCTTTCTAACTTCAATTAGCAATTGCTAGAGTGATCAATTCTAACCAATTTCAATTGCATTTACAAGTTGAGTTGATCAGGCTCAGCATGTTTCACTTTCAAAACTCAAAATTTAAGAACACTAGTATGCACTGTGCAACATTGTGAAAAAGTTGGTTTCACGATCTTCACCCTCTTCGCAATCGGCCACCTTAATCTCCATTTTCTTACTACTCCTCTTTCCAAATTTTATTTTACAACAATTCCTCCTTAGACTCTTCAACCAGAAATTATCTCCCCGATGCTTCGACACCTAGATAGTCTGCACTCTGTGAGGTGAGGAAATTCTGCCACCGCAGATGGGCATGGGCTTCTCCTTCTCTTCCTCCTCTTGTCATGCATACTTGCTGAGAAAGGTATCCGTGGAAGGCTAATAATAAATATTGTTGAGCTAGAACACCAAGGTCCTCTAACATGGCTTCCCGGGTAGCGACCATACATTGAAGGCTAGTTGAGGAAGTCATCTCTATGCTGCCTATCCTAGAAGGTCCTTGCTGGCTTTTCCAACTCCTGCGGTGACACGATGCCTCTAAAAATCTACACCGCGTATTCCATGGATACTGAGAACGACCACCTGCGCCACTAGTCATAACCGATGGACTACACCGTCACTAAACCTCTACTCTTCTCTCGCTAGAGCTCCACCATTTCCATGTCCATGTATAAAGACTTTTGCCCAAATAATCTATGTCGTTGCTAAAAAAAAAATAGTCTACATACAAATTGAAAAACATAGTCTGCATACAAATTAATAAATTACTTCCAGCACTTCAATTTTCTTCACCACGCCACACCGTTAAAATCCCTAACAGACTTAGTCTTCACTACAATGAGCACACAAGTTCAACCCATCAAAGTGGATCGGGAGCCCTTCCTCATTGGACGCGCAGTGAGATGCCATGGCTCAAAACACAAAATTTCCTATGCGCAAAGGCGGTCAAAAGAGGTCTCGGTAGCCTGCTCCCTCAGATCCAGAACCTCACTAGTTGCGAAACCCTTTTGAGAAGCAACCGCGTCACAAAAATTAACAGTGCCCAAATTCCTGATCCAACAACTACTCGACGGCCACCATGAATGGGCACATTCAGTCCACACCATAGCAGGTCCACAGGGCTTTCACCATGACGAGATCCACAACCTTTATCAACAGACTCACAGATCTGCCACTGACTGCTCCCACCCCCCATGTAATGCCTCGGTGAAGTGCAACGGGCGGGCGTGCATGACCACACGACAGGTGGAAGTGCGACCGTGGGCAGATGTGTGAGCTGTGGTGTGACGATTGTGCGACGGAGCTGCGGAGAGTTTGCGACATGTACATGCGTTATAATGGATTTACGATGGAGTATATACCGATTTGAGCATGGACGATACACATGAAGCTGACTCATGGATGAAGGGGTAGGCCGACTTGTAGTTGGGCGTTCGAGGGGTGTCCAAACGCAGATTTGGTGGTCGGCTGGGCGAGCCACCACCCCATTGCGACGCATATATATTTCCATACGGTTGGAGCATTTTGGAATCATCATTCGACCATTGCAAATTCGCACAAGTGAGTAGTGCACAGGTTCTAGTGTGCATTTGGAGAAGGAGAAGGCGCAGTTCTCATGCGCCTATCCTTGGGCTAGTCGCATGATAGAACATCGCACTTGGTGTTGGGCGGAGGTGCGGGTGAAGGTGCGCCCAGTGGTCGGGTGAGGCGTGCACGGTGAACGTGTGGCGCCCGAATTGTGCGATGACTTGGCATGGGTGTCTTGGCGACTCGGGTGAGTGCCTACCCATCGTGCAAGTGTGCACAAAGATGTGTCGAAGTGTTGGGTTGTGAACGGAGGTGTGTCTCGGTTAGAGGCGCCCATGTGTGGCGACTGTGTGCCCGAGTTGGGAAAACAACACGACGATGCGACGGGGTGAACGGAGGTCTGGTTAGTCGTGCGGCGACCGTGCGGAGGTGCCGACGAGCTGGGCAACTGAGTTTGCCGATGTTGTAAATTTGGCTAAGTGTAAATTTGGGGTTTCCCAAGATTTAACTTATGCATTGTAAAAATTGAAGATGATATAATATATTGTTGGGCAGACTCACATTACGAGGGTTGCCCCTCCCCTTTATACTTGTTGCAATTGTTGATGTTCTTGTTATATAATTGTTATGGATAATGAATGAGTATGGGCTTCATTAAGTATAAAGGATAATTGCATAATGCTTGGTTGAGAATCATAAACTAAGTAGGAGAAAGTGAATTTATGCATAGTCCATGTGCACGAGTATTGTTAAAAAGAAAGTGTTCGGTGGTGCCGCACCTCGCCGACACGGTTGAAATACCACCATAGGCTTGGGGGCGTGACAGTTGGTATTAGAGCAGGCTGATAACTGGGTTGATGAAGTGTTGAAGCATTGAAGTAGCTCGGTTGGGCCGGTTTGATGAGCTGTTACATAAATTGACAGTTGATATTTGAGCAAGGGTGCTCGTGACAGTGGAGGCAGGTACTTGCAAGTGAAGGAAGCTAGTTTCACATAAGTGGAACAAGGGTCGGTTCATGATTGCAAGGTGCTTGGTGAAGCTAGTAAAGGTTGGAACCGGGTGTCGTAGAGTTGGGCAGACGGTACTACATGCTGGTCATACGATTTGGGCACTTGTCAGGTGGGCAAGTGGGACTGCGTGTGGACAGGTATACACGGTTTGGGCGTCTGAATGAAGTACGAACAGGGGAAGATGAAGTACAAGGCATGGCAGGTTTGGAAGAATGTGAAGGGAAGCTCTTGCTTACCTTATACAGGTTGAAGCGGATGAAAGAGGAGAATCCTTGGATTCGAGAAAAGCTTGCAGTCTTGGAGAAGAATGTTGAAGATGAGCTTCTTCAACTTGGTTGGATAATGGAGCAAGTTGAAGTTGCAGATTGTGCTACGAAGGAAGAGGAAGTCTTGATGACGGATGATGTTGCAGACATGATCATGATGGAGGATGAACTTGAGTTTGATCAAGTTGGACCAGGATCGTGCAGTTTGCAGACATGTATGGATGAGGGTACTCTCATGGAGTAACCTCATGATGATGTAAGTACTATTGATACATGTGTTTCATTTGAGCATTTGGTAGATGGACCGTGTGCAAGGAAGGGCAAAGCCAATTTGCCGATGCTAGGGAACATCTTACCATGGATGTTTATGGTGAGACCTTGTATGGAGAAAAAAGGATTGTTGATTGTTGTAGGACTTGTTGGGGTTGTTTGTGACCTTGTGGGAGAAGGTACAAAGGCCTGTGACAAGGGTGGAACTTGATGATCGTTGTGGAGGAATGGGTTGTGCTTTAGCCACATGGCTAAGTGCCCGGCATGACCCATGGACAGTTTGAAGGGCACACACTTGGGTGGACTTCTCATGGCCGAGACCAAGAGATAGTCTTGGTGGAACCTTTGGTGGAGGAGCTATGATGGAAGGGACTCGTAATGATGATGTTTGGGTGGACTTCTCATGGACGAGACCAAGAGATAGTCTTGGTGGACACTTAGGTGGAGGAGCTATGATGGAGGAAACTCATGACATGATGATATGGTTGGGTGACCGAGTTCACTAGACCGAAGGTTGCAGCTTGGATAGGGATGACCGATGGTTGTGATGGGTCTACTTGGTTAGACTACATGGAAACTTAGTCATGGACAGCAGGTTGGAGACATGGAGCATGGCAGTCTTATGCAAGGACATATTGTGGGTGCACTTGTAGAGATGTCACTTATGGGCATCCAATGAGGTGTACCAAGGCATGGATGTTGTGCAGATAGATGTGCTAGTGTGACATGGAGACTTATACTTATGAGCCTATGGAGAGGTTGTACACTCTTGTGCAACCAAGCCAGGGACTTGGATGGAGTTGTGAGCAGGCCATGGGGCATTCTTGCTACATGGAGAGCTGAGGCATCTTGCAGATACCTTTGGGTGGAGACTTGTATGCTTGCTAGAGTGTTGGTTGGGGATGACTCATGGAGCTCATGATGACATGAGATTGTTGTGACTCTTGGGGACTTCATATATGGTGGACTTGGAGGATCTGATGCATTGAGGAGCTGAGGTTAGAGACTTTGATGCAGGATGGGGTGCACACTTTCAAGTACATGTATGGGCATGGCTTGAAAGAGTGACTTGATGTGGAGGATCGATATGAGACACTTTGAGGTGATGGAGTTATGATGATGATGATGCCTTGGTGGCAACACTTGGGCATGGGTTGAGCTGAGACTCAACTACTTTTTATACATGAGGGCTGATTGATCCTTGATCATGGGCAGCACATGGATACATGAGACAAGTGTATACTTGTTTCCATGCAGACTTGAGGGATGACACATTGTAGATGTGATGGAGGTAGCTTCATGGACATGGATGTGGCACACCAAGAGTTGGAGATTGATGAGATGGTCTCTTCATATGGAGGAGGCACACATATGGATGATGTTGGGATAGATGTGGCTAATTTCGTATAGCACATCGACACCAAACATCATGGATGACATGTCGCAGATGAGATGGAGACTACTTCATGGACCTGAGCATGGGTTACTTATATGGATGGATTCTTGATCGAGTTCAAGATGTGACAGGGATGTTTTGAGAAACAACTGATGATGGCATGAGGATGTGCATTCTCATTGTTTGAGCGTGACAATTGGACTGATCACCCAACTAGTTCAGACATGGGGGCTATAGCATGTACAGAGATATGTTGGCATTATGTTGGAGTATCATGGCAGAGTTCACATGGGGACGACACATGATGAGGTCGACACGATATGTTGCAATGAGCATGTAGCTTGAGATGGAGGGACCAGCCTTCCATGATGGAGCAGCATGTGGAGATTGTGACATGATGGTTGATGATCATGGATTGAGATGACTTTCGATATATGACATACCGATGGGTGCATACCTTAGTATGGTTGTCTTGGTGACGGATGATTGCCGAGATGAGTCATGGTGGAGACGGTGGTTCTACATATGTTGCAGTGATGGTTGTAGTATGTGGAGGAGTTAACATCATGAATGATCTTGGTGGATAGTTACCAGGATGGTATGTTGTCGAGGACGACAACGATTTCAGGTGGAGGAGGATGTAACGCCTCGGTGAAGTGTGACAGGCGAGCGCCCGGGCGAGCGTGCATGACCGCATGACGGGTGGAAGTGCGACTGTGGGAAGATGCGCAAGCTGCGGTGCGACAGTTGTGCGACGGAGCTGCGGAGCGTTTGCGACATCTACATGCGTTATAATGGATTTGCGATGGAGTATATATCGAATTGAGCGTGGACGATACACATGAAGCCGACTCATGGATGAAGGGATAGGCCGACTTGTAGTTGGGCGTTCAAGGGGTGTCCAAACGCAGATTTGGTGGTCGGCTGGGCGAGCCACCACCCCATTGCGACGCATATATATTGCCATACGGTTGGAGCGTTTTGGAATCATCATTCGATCATTGCAACTTTGCACAAGTGAGTAGTGCACAGGTTCTAGTGCGCATTTGGAGAAGGAGAAGGCGCAGTTCTCATTTGCCCATCCTTGGGCTAGTCGCACGATAGAACATCGCACTTGGTGTTGGGCGGAGGTGCGAGCGAAGGTGCGCCCGGTGGTCGAGTGAGGCGTGCACGGTGAACGTGTGGCACCTGAATTGTGCGACGACTTGGCGTGGGTGTCTTGGCGACTCGAGTGAGCGCCCGGCCATCGTGCAAGTGTGCACGAAGATGTGTCGAAGTGTTGGGTTGTGAACGGAGGTGTGTCTTGGTTGGAGGCGCCCGTGTGTGGCAGCTTTGAGGTGCGCCCGAGTTGGGCAAACAACACAACGGTGTGACGGGGTGAACGAAGGTTTGGTTAGTCGTGCGGTGACCATGCGGAGGTGTCGACAAGCTGGGAAACCGAGTTTGCCGATGTTGTAAATTTGGCTAAGTGTAAATTTGGGGTTTCCCAAGATTTAACTTATGCATTGTAAAAATTGAAGATGATATAATATATTGTTGCGCAGACTCACATTACGGGGAGTTGCCCCTCCCCTTTATACTTGTTGCAATTGTTGATGTTCTTGTTATATAATTGCTATGGATAATGAATGAGTATGGGATTCATTAAGTATAAAGGATAATTGCATAATACTTGGTTGAGAATCACAAACTAAGTAGGAGAAATTGAATTTAGGCGTAGTCCATGTGCACGAGTATTGTTAAAAAGAAAGTGTTTGGTGGTGCCACACCTTGCTGGCATGGTTGAAAGACCATCGTGGGCTTGGGGGCATGACACCCCAACTGCTCTCACCGTTGGTTGGCCTCATCAGTAGAGCCAGAGATCAAGCTTGCAGGACAAAAGAAGACTATGCAGATGTAAACTATGCGAAGGGCAGGCTTCTGATATGCCTCATAGAATTTAGAATCCGTCATCAACACAACATCTGAACACTGTGACATCGTACTGAACAACGAGGATCCTAGGTGGAATGATCCTCATTTCTTCCATATTCAAGAAAATTTGCGCCACGCACAGAATTTGCGAGAGATACGAGGATAGATATCCCACATCTTGCACCAGCCAGTTGAGAGCAAGGAGTTCTCTGCATAGACACTTGTGGGTGGTCGAAAATCTACCTGAGCTCACACACCAACAGATTGCTCACCATCGTCGCAACTCTCAATGCATATATTGATGGACAAAAAGAAAAACTAAAAACCATACAAATATACTTTATTATTTCCTCAGCCCAGGACGGGCCAAGCCCAGGAGGGGCTAGGTACTGAGAGGCTTTGATACCATGTTAAAATTTCATAAGGGAAATATGATATTACATATATACAAGAATATTGTTTGAAGATAGGAAAATTATCTTGGACACAATTTGTTGGTTGAGAGAATATCTCAACCACACACCAAACTAGGGAAACCGCTCTTATAGAATAGGAACAGACTCTTTACATAGAAAGTTACATCTGAGTCAAGTAGGAATTAATATTCCAACAAGTGGGTCCAGCAACATGTGTCCTATGTCAACAAGATTCAGAATTGGTCACTCTAGTGAAATTTGGAAGAAGGTTCTATATAGTCTAGACGATTGAGGAATGTGGATTGAAGAGAATTAATCGGATTGTTTGAATGAACGGATTGGTTTCCCATTACCTACTTGGTCATATGGTAGTTGTGGATGCAAAAAAAAAAATATATATTTAAGAATCACAAGTGGAATATTGTAGTGGTGCGCCTAAAAATAAAAATAGTTAGATGATGGACAAAATGGGTGGAAAATTCATAGGTGTGTTGGTCCAACAATCTATGAATCAATAGCTTGGGCCTTCTTCGATGGAGGAAAAAAACATGATCCTGAAAAATGTGGGGCTAATATTGTGTTTCATTTATCCAATGAGCATTTCTTCTATATGAGCTTGCGCCTAAGGAAAGGTTCCAACCGTTGGATTATGGTTTTCTTTAATGTTCGCAAAAAGCGATGGATTAAGGAAATTGCGACTCTTTAGTGATCCAAAAGTGGTTTTGGATTGGTTTGCTCACAAGGGTACTCTTATGAACATAACACTTTCTCCTTGTAGAAAACATATTCGCCAAATGTAAGAGTTCTTTGAGGTAGTGATAGCAACACACATACATCAAGAATTCAACATGTCAATTGTAGATGTGCAAAAGAGGTCCCCTCCCTTGTGGTAGGGTAGTTGGTGTCAAAGGAACATTTTACTGGCACTCAACATTTTCATCATTATTCTATTATTTTATTTTCTAAGCATTGTTGTCTTTATTAATGTATTGAGTTGGACATTAATATTTTTATCTATTTAGAATATATGTGTAGAAAGAAAATTAGTAAATGAATGGATAATCATTTTGGAAAGGTATTTGTATGCAAGAAAGAAATACCTCAAGGCACTTTTGGAAGGACTCTTCTTTTTTTTTGGTATTTTTATTCCAAAATAATAGCAAGTATAATATTTTTTCATCAAGGGAAAAAAATTATGGCTAAATAAATGATGGGCAAGTCAACTCCTTCCCACTTGCAATTTTTTTAAAAATATTACATGATTTTTAAGCCGAGAGGCTCATTCTACAACCCAGTATGATGTGTAAGGATGTTAGTCTATCATCAAAGTTGAAATTTTGATATGTCGGTTGATTTTAAACCAATGTTGCTAACTAATCATTAGCATAACCAAGAACTATTTATTTAACTTAAAATAATATTACATTTTCCACAATAGTAAATATGATAAATATAAAGTTAGGTTGTAATACACCAAATTTGGAATTTTCCTATGAGTAATTTTAAAAAGTTATGTGGGTTTGTTTGTGGTGAGACTGTTAATTTTTTTTTAATGAATTTCAAAATATTAATATAGCTATAAAAATTAAATGGTTGACCAATGTGGATAGACATCAATTTATAGTAGATTTCAAAACACTTATTTCATGATGCATCTCACATTGCTAAAATTTTAAAAATCATAAAAACTAACTAAATTATAATTTTGTTTTAAATTATTATTATTAGAATTAACATAAGTTAAACATATATACTTTTAAAAACATGGAACAAGATTTTTAACCATAGCGATTGGTCCCCCTTTACAATGGAGATTTTAAATTTGTAAATAAGCTTTGTTACAATATCATGGGCCAATACCATGGCTTATCAATACTACATGCCCAAAAAACCGTAATTCACTTCATATCATTTGTTCATATGGCATTTTTTTTAATTAATTAATTTATTTGAAAAGGAAATAATGGCATAACTATTTTGAATATAAATCTCAACTTTTGATTTGTATATATTATTAAGAATATTCTAAAATATTCTGTACAAATTAAATTTTTTATATCTAATTAATAATTATTGATAATTAAATTAAAATTCTTAAAACTTTATTCCATAAAAAAAATACCAATAACATAAATATTTTTTAATTCATTATATATATTCAATCCAATAATAAAAATATATAATTATTAATTAAAATAAAATAAATAATATTATGCTATTAAAATCATCACCATAATTGTCAAGATGTTACTCACTTTTCCCTACTAAATTACATTCTATAAAGAGAAATGAATTCAAATATTTCGAAAAAGTAATAATTTGAATCTCATTGGTGGCAAGATTCGTTTGCTCCCTTTATCACCATTTAAGGCCAATTTGAAAATAACCAAATGCATTTGTGAGCTACCCAATCTATTAAATAGATATTTCTTTAGAATTTTATATACTTGGTTTGGTAATTATGCTTTGGAGTGGATTGGAGGCTTTTATTTTAAGACATGATTTCTAATGAAAAGTCGGGTTTGCATGGAAAATTTTAAGAATCAAAATTTATTCAGAAGTTTTCCGAATTTTTAAAATTCTACTAGTTTCTGATATAATTTTTTTTTGGGTAATATTCTTATAAAAATATTTAAATTTATAATGATTTAATATAGTTTTTTATCATTTTTAAGATAAAAATAATTTAATATTATAAAATTTCAATGAATTATTATTCAAAAAAAAAATGGAAATTAACTAATTTTTTTAGGGGAAAAGTATGGGAAATTTGTCCACTTAAGAATATTAACCCTTAAAATTTTCTTTCATGGTTTAGATACATTGTTTGTTGTTGTATATAGAAATTTATAGTAATAATGTAAAAGCCTTCCATGTGGATAGTTCAACAAAATGCATAATAGAGTTATATTCATAGTATCATTTGGGAAACCTATGGTGTTAGAATGTCATAATGAGACACTAGACCTTATTACAAAAAAAATGTGTCATGTTAAACAATGTAATAGTACAAAAATAAATATATGAAAATTATCTCAAAAGAAAAAACTATCTTAGACACACAATATATTACTTGAGGGAATATCTCAATCACACAACAATTTAGGAAGCTAACTAGTTGGAGATAATCTCTCAAATCCAACTAGGCCTAACAACCTCTTAAAGACTAGTAATAGACTCTACATAAAGAACCATCTCTACCTAATAATGACCAATAATAAAGACAACCACAACTGTGATCACACCTAAGACAATTAGGAGCTATAGACTTCAACGCTCCCCCTTAACAATTGTTTGTCTTAATTTTCATCAAGTAAGGTCTTTAACATATTATCCTCTACAACAAATGCTTCATTATGACTTGAAAAACCTCCTCAATAGCAAATTCCATATATCTAGTCCATCACCATACTATCACCTCATACCTCGATCATGCAAACATTGTCAAACTATTAATGTTCATACAAAGAAAGAACCATTCACCTGAACCAACCTAACAGGATGTCCCTTTGTGCATATGGTTCAATCAAATTCTCGATGAACTCCCATCGATTGTAAAACTTCACCTCCAGAGCCTACGACCAACATGGTCCACTCCAAGTGTTAAACTATTCCCTAATAGAGGTTATTGCACTATATTAGACAAGTTATCCAAGTCACGAGGGACACATGACAAAGATTGGTGCATGTTTATTTAGGTTTTACATTAATATTCCATTTAAATTTTAGATAGATATGGGTGCATACAACACACTCTATTCCTTGGAGATACCAATTACATACTTAATTCTTCAAGGATGGACACAATGAATAAAAACATGACATATATAATTGTTACAAATGCAATGTGTGGATGACATTATTATATTTTCCTAAGAATGTTATTATTTCAAACAATTCATAATTTACCTTGATTTTCCATCATAATTTAACATCTATTTCTACCACAACACTTTCAAAAGCACTATCACCTGCTTTCCTTGGACTAAACTCCAAAAAACTCTATGTTTTAGAACATCTGTCTTTCCTACTACAAACTTGTCAATCCACTTCAAAATTTCAATCTGCAATCAATTTTTGGTTTCTTGAGTGAGAATAATGTAACACACTTCCGTCTTCGAAAGTGTCCATGTTCCTTCATTTACTTGTAGGACTATTATCTCAAATACCCATCCTCTAGGAAACAATTGTACAATTGGTATTGCAGATTGAATGAAAACTTGTTGTACTCCAATGCCCAACATCAATATGATTGTAAAAATTAATCAATTTACCATCCTATGGACATGCTTCCATTTACCAAGTTTCATGGGTGTCATCCACTATACTTTCTAATTATCAGGAAAATAGTCCAAATCTAGGATGTATCTATGTCAATCATACACTCTTTGCACTTACTGATTAGAATTTATAGTGCAACATTCAACAAAAAATTCATGGAGAAAAACATATGGCTAGAACTCCTTTCTAAGTAAACTCAAGAATGACTTTTACATTGTAAAAGTATTGCAACACTACAAAACACTTAGCAAGAGATACATGATCAGTGACTAGAATATCACCTTCCTTTCCTATAATTGTTCATATAATGAGAATCTTAAATATAAGTAGATCTCCAATAATTGATGCAACTATATAAATTAAATCATTAGTAAATGTCGATAGACATCAATCTATAATAAGCATCAAATCGATTACTTCATCATACATCTCAAGTTCCTAAAATAATTGTATTCAAGGAACAAAAATACATTTTGCATATGTTGAAAGCGTTTGAATATATTAGCCTTTCGGCCAATGACCAATTTAAAAAAAATGGTAAAAAAATTACATAGATTATACATCGTATTAAGTGTGATAAGAATCACTTAACTTCTCCCTTTTTCCTTTCATTTTCTGGACCCTTTTCCAGACCCCATGGTTGGAATCAACTAGTTATCATTGCCAATTCATCTCCATCTGTATGTAAGGGGACTTCTTTGTCTAATTCCAAACTTTCAAAGACATGGGTTCTCTTTATACCTCATCTTTCATTTTCATTTGGTGGTTCCTCCTTCTCTTGTGTCACGACACTTATATCACTTGATCCATAAATTGTTGTGGATATTCCATTGGATAGTTCGTCACAATAGATGTGATAATATTACATTAAAAATCTGAGATTCTACACTATTATAATGTTATTTAATTTCTAGATTTGTAAAATTAATTGTAATTAGTGCATGCATGTAAAGTAAATCAAGCGGAAAAGTAGAGAACAACAAAATAAGCTCAAACACACATAATACACAAGATATGCTCTCTGGGAAACCCTTTCAGGAGATAACCTAGCTGGAAGGTGAGGTCGCTTCACTCTCTTTCTTTGTTTGGAAATATGGTTGCATATACAAAGAAGTAATGTCTGTGGCCCGTGGCCTGCTACAGTTCACAGATCCTCTGTGTGTTCTCTACCTCCTATCTCTCCTGGCTATCTTTGCTCAACTATGGAACAAAATTCTATCGAAATAATGGAATGCCTCTTCCTCTTAGTGGCCCGGTTATAACACAACCCGATAGCCTACTAGTGGTTAAGTTTGACTACATCAACTCCTAACTAGAGTTACAAAATAGACTCTTCTAGATTCTTTTACATCACAAACACGTGGCTATCCCCTTTTCCATGAATAATATGGGTTGAGGTGACATCCTCCCAAACTATAGGTGTGAAAACAAGAAGGTCAACTTCTGAGTGGCATAACTTTTGCATATGGACTCTGATTGACGCGATTCTTACGTCATTGGAAATATTTATGTGTGTATAATAACATGAAAATATGTTTCACTTAAGAGGAAAATTTTTACCCCCACTTCGTTTGATGCCTCAAAATTCTCCTAGAAGGTTTCAGACCCTGTCTCGCCAAACTAGCTGCAGCCAATAAAAATGGTCCCTAGTGCTGATTCCTCCACTTTTTCCACTCCAAATGCTTTGAGATGGATGAAAAACAATATAATGATTCAATTCGGATCATCTATAATAATTCAATGTCATTCTAGATGTGGGTTTTGGCTCCAACCTAATTCGCTTCACCTCCTTCTACTTGGTTACCTTATTTATCCACGCATCTATATCTTATTGGTTCTCCAAGGTTTCTTCTTCATCTTCTTCAAAATAGTGAGGATCAAATACTTGTCAACCCTTTGGCTTGTGGGTTTGCCTCTTTTTCTTCCTCAAGAGAATTTTCTCCTAGGGACATGCGTTCTGCAGGTGTCCTATTTGAAAAAAAAAAAAATTGGCATCTAAATGTTGTGTTCTTGTAATCTAATACTAGGGTCCACAATTTTTTTTATGTTTCATATGGATTCGATTGGGAAGACCTTTGTTGAGTTTGATCTATATACATATTCTAGCATAAGTGAATATCTCTTTTTCTACTCTATCAAGGTCCATCTTTTGGTATTTTCCAAGATTATTTCCAATATTCGTCAGTACTTAATGGTGCCAAAAAGCAAGCGAGAGATTGGGTAGTCTCACCTGAACCAACATTATTGAAACCACCATATTTGTAGCATCGAAATAACGGAACCATGGGGTAATGAATGTTCATTTTAATGTATCTTCGGTTGGTATACAAGTCGGTCCTAAAAAGGAAAAATCAAAAAGGAAGAATTTGAAATTTAAAAATTAAATTATTTTTCCCCCAAAGTACAAGTTGGCTCAGATCTTCTTAAGTCGGCCCAATAGTTGAGACGTGCCCCTTGGAGCACCTTAGATCACTATATAAGGAGAAATCGAACTCCTCACTTCTAACCATATTTTTTGGATCATCTTCATATTCTATAGTTTCTGTTCACATGTGGGAAAGAGAAGTATTTTCTAATGCAGAATGAAGGACAATGTTTATGATTGTTTTGTGACCAAATTTGAAGAACGAAATACTTTGTTTCTGTGGAAGGGTCAAAGATTTAAAAGGACTTATAACCTTGAGTATCTGTTGTTGACTGGTTGGGTACGAAAAGTCAGAAGCTGCTTTCCACTCGTGTGAAGGAAAGGAAGGGTCTTATGTTCCAATCATTGACATGATTTGACTGAAATTACAAAGGTTGTTTTTTACTACATTGACCAAGCGTTGACCTATTTTAGGTGTAGCTTTGGGTGGAGGAATTATGTTTGAGCAAGCCACAGTTTTGGGCACAAAATTCGAGGCAATCTAACCTCCTGTTTGACCAGTGTTGACTGTGTTAGGGGCTACATTGTTGACATTTTTTTACTAGGTTTGAATGGACTTTTTCGGAATGTTTTAGGCTGATTAGACTTGTTGTTGGAGGGAAAAGTTGACTGGTTTTTGACCGAGCTGAATTGAGGAACAAATATGCCATGTTGACTAGCGTTGAATTTCTAGTTAGAGATTTTTGTTTATGTTATTTGACTGATCAGATTTTCATTGTAATTGGGCAAGTAAATATTATACATTGTACTCTCTCTCTCTCTCTCTCTATTGAACTTTTGAAGAATTATAAGAAGAATTTATCAAGGGTTTCCCCACATTGGGGTTTGTCCCTAGCTGGAGCCATATCACATGTCCTCTTGTCTTGGGTAGTCTTCTACTGTTATTGTTTATGTTTTATCTGAATTTTACTATTATGTTTATGTGATTGCTAAACTAGACATTGATATTGGGCTAGTAAAGAAATTGAAGTAAAATTGCTTTAAGCATAGAACATACCATTGTTATCCTAAAATTAACACGGTATCAGAGGTGAGGTGAAGACAAAGCCCAAGCAAGAGTGAGAAGAGAAATCACCATGAGGAGAAATCACTAATCAAATACAAGATTCAATGGCTTCCACATCCTACTTCAAGTCTAATGATAAGCTTCATGATAAGTTTGATTATCATGCATGGAAGATGTCCCTTGACTTGACATTAGAAGAGAAAGATGTGATGGATTATGTGCAAGGAAAGATTTCAGAACCTCCTTCTAATGCACTGGCTGCTGCTAAGACCAAATATAAGAAGGGTGAAGTCAAAGCAAAGAAGATAACCAAAGATTCTATTCATAAGCATTTAGTTGCTTTTGTCTCTGATTTGAACACATCAAACGAGATATATGACAGGTTATTTGGCATGTTCAAAGTTAGCAATGCAAACCAATTTCTCTTTCTCAAAAACAAACTAAAGGATATAAAGAACGGAAGAGGTGAAGACATTCAATCCTACTTCATGAGGGTTACTGAGATTAAAAAAAAATGATCTTCTTTCGATTGGAGAAGTTATTGTTGATAAGCAACTCACTCTCATCGCCCTTGGAGGACTCCCTCGTGAATGACACATGTTCAACACTAATATTCTTAACAACGACAGGATTCCAGGTTTTGAAGAATTGCTGACTAGATGTTCTTAAGAAGAAACAAGGATGAGAACTAGATATTCCTTCAAATAGGAATGAACCTACTGCATTCTCTGCTCATGCTAAAAAGAAGAACAATGCAAGTTCAAAGAAGCAATGTTAAGGAAGACCGGGTTTCAAGAATGGAAGGAAGGGAAGATGCTTCATTTGCAACAAGTTTGGGCACTATGCTATGGAGTGTCCTGATAGAAGGGACACACCTCATGATGATGAGAACCACAACAACAACAATTTTAGGGGCAATAAAAATCAAAGGAATGATAGATTCAACAACCAAGGAAAAAGCAATGCTCCTGCTACTCAACGTGGAAATGGTTTCCCTCCCAAAAGATCAAGAAACTCTAGCTATGATGAATCTAATGTTGTTGATAACAAACAAAAAGAATTTTATATTATATCTACCCTCTCTACTTCCTCTCCTCTGGACACCTTGGCAAATTGGTTGATTGATAGTGGTGCCGCAAGGCACTTCACTGGGTATAAGGAAGCTCTTTCAAATTTGATTGAAAATAATACAAATTTGGAAATTATCCTTGGAGACAATGCCACCCATCTCGTGAAGAGAGTTGGGAATGTTACTCTTCAATTGAATCAAGGTAACACCATTCATATACAAGAAGTACTATATGTACCCAATCAAAAGAAGAACCCAGCATCTATCTCAACAATGGAGGACAAAGGATTCAAAGTGGCATTCATCAGTGGAAAGTAATGTGTGTGGAATAAAAATTTCAAAGATGCATTTACACTTGGATTCAGGGTTGATAGCCTATATCATATTCTATCAATTTTGGTCCTGATGATGGACCCCCTTTGGGGTTCAAAACGTCGACATAAGAGACATAATACTATGGATAATCTGGATCATGCCACTCCAGCCTATATCAAGTTGGAGGAAGTCCATTGGGAGCTATGTCTTGCGACACATCACTTCAATCCAAATTATGGCACCCTAGGTTTGCTCATCTACATCATAACGATGTACCCGATGAGAGGAAGATGGTGACAAGTATGCCCGAATTTAAAGTAGAACATGAAGGTGTTTGTCAGGGGTGTGCCGAATGAAAGCATACAAGGGGATTATTCCCCTCCAGTGATAGCAAGACTACCGACATATTGGAATTGGTTCATTTTGATCTATTTGGTATGATTCCCATGAACTCTTTGGGAGGATATTTATATTATGATATATTTATGGATGATTTATATCGCAAAACTTGGATATATTTCTTGAAGAAGAAGGACGAAGTATTCTTATGGTTCTATTCTTTCAAATCTTTGGTCGAAAATCAAACTGTGAAGAAGATCAAAATATTGAGGACCGATAATGGAACCAAATATGAATCAAATGAGTTCAAAGATTATTTTAGCGAATTCTTCATTAAGAGGGAGACTATTGCCACATATACTCCTAAGAAAAATGGTGTTGCTGAAAGGAAGAATCGTTCTATCATAGAAGCCACTCATGCCATGCTTCATTATCAAATCCTTCTGAAGTTCTTATGGGCCAAAGATGCAAATATTGTTGTGTATGTTCAAAATAGATGCCTTCATCAAGTGTTAGACTCCAAAACTCTCGAAGAAGTTTTCATTGGTAAGAAACTTGATGTTTCTCACTTTAGAATTTTTGGTATCCTTGTATATTTTCATGTGTCGAAGGAAAATAGAAGCAAATTAGATGCTTCTGGGAAGAAAGGAACATTTGTGGGCTATAGTGAAACTTCTAAGGCATATAGAATATATGTGCCTGGTCAATGAGAAGTGGAGATAAGTCATGATGTCACTTTCGATGAGGATGCTACCCTTGGGAAGATTAATAACCTTCCTCTTCCAAGGAAGGAAAAAGAAGCAAATTCCAGAAAGCAGGGAGAACTACAGGATGAGCAAATGCACGATGTTGAAGGACCAATGGATCCCATTGATCCACCCCCTCATGAGCCCTTCTCCTCGAAAAGGAGACCCTCATGGCTTAGGGAAACTCTCGAAAATGCTTAGAGACATGTTGCACCTAGGGGGACATTTCATGAAAGTAAGAAGCTGAATAGGTACCAAGGCTACTTAACTACAATGAGCACCATTGTTCAATATGAGCCTTGCACATTTGAAGAAGTTGTAAAGCACCAAGTTTGGAAGGATGCTATGAACAAATAGCATGAATCGATTATGAATAATGATGTCTTGGATGTGGTTCCTAAACCCAAGGACAAATCCGTTGTCACCACGAAATGGCTCTACAAGAGTTGATGGAAGTGCTAAAAAGTTCAAGGCTAGATTTGTTGCTCGAGGCTTCTCTCAAAAAGAAGGTGTGGACTATGATGAGATATTTGCACCTGTTGCCCGATATACCACCATTCATTTGATTATAGCCCTTGCTTCCTCACAAGGATGGAATCTACATTAGATGGATGTCAAGACCACCTTCTTACATGGTTCAATTAAAGAGGAAGTCTATGTAGAACAACTCGAGGGGTTCAAAGTTCAAGATCATCAGACACATGTATGTAGGTTGAAGAAAGCCTCTTTGGGTTGAAGAAAGCTCCCCGATCTTGGGATGAGAGGATTGATAACTATCTGATGAAGTTGGGATTTACGAGAAGTGAAGTTAATCCAAACCTTTATTTTAAGGTTGAAAACAATAGACCTCTCATCTTGGTACTTTATGTGGACGATCTCTTTCTAACAGGTGCAGACCCTCTTATTCATCAATGTAAGAGGGAGTTGGCTTTCAAATTCGAGATGAATGACCTAAGATTGATGCCTTACTTCCTAGGGTTGGAAGTCTAGCAAAAGCAAGGAAAAATTTTCCTTTTTGAGGGAAAATACATCGTGAAGCTACTTGAAAGATTTAGGATGGTGGACTGCAAGTTCGTGACTACTCTAATGGAACTTAACTTCAAGAAGTTATGTGGAAGTGTTGTTGGGCCTGATTTGGGAGATCCTTCTGAGTATTGTCAACTCATGGGGGCCCTGATGTTCTTGGTGAACTCCCATCCAGACATACGTTTTGTAGGGAATTCATTAAGCCATTTTATGGTCGAGCCTCATAACGTACATTGGATTGTTGCCAAGAATCTCTTAAGATATCTTCGAGACACAATCTCTTATGGACTAAGATACATTGCCAGGAATGTGAGGCTCCATGGTTAGTCTCATGCAGACTAGGTTGACAGTATGGTGAATCATAAAAGCACATCTGGATGTTTCTTCTCTATAGGTTCTACTTCGATATCATAGATGAGGAGGAAGCAGAAGTTGGTTGTCTTGAGCACTGTTGAGGCTGAATACATTGCTGCTAGTTTGGCCTCCTATGAAGATTTTTGGTTAAGAAAGCTCTTTAGTGAGTTGTTTGGACATGTCTTGGATATCACCGTGATCTTCTATGACAACTAGAGTGAGATTCGTCTTTCAGAGAATCATGTGTTTCATGACCGCTCCAAGAATATTGATATCAGGTGCCACTTTATCTGGGATATGGTACAACGAGGAGCAATAAGGCTCCAACACATTGGGACTAATGATCAGGTCGCCAATATTCTTGCATTGCCCCTAGGGAAGATCAAATTCTTGGCCTTCCATGAACAACTTGGAGTAGTGGAGGGACCCTCTTATGAGAGTCCTCTATGAGATGGATGTTGAGCTCTGGGAGCTCTAGGGGGCTTGGGGTACTTCTTGGAGCGATGAGCTACTATAGGGTGAGTGGTTCACCTTCCCCTAGTGGTGCACGATGTACAGGATAAGTGGTTCACCTTCCCTTGTGATACCCCATGGTGGCATATGCATAGGATGAGTGGTTCACCTTCTCCTACTGGCACATCCTACCCATGTAGTCTGGGACTCATGGGAAGTACCTTTCATCTGGCCAATGAGTATGGAAATGAGGATAGGGACCATAGCACTACCAATGGACACATCGTGTACTACTGTACTCCCTATGCTAGGATGTTGATATTAATCTAGGATCAATAGAAATTGACTTCGGCTCAGTTAAGAATGCTATGACTCTCTCAATCATTTCTTCTTTCTCCGTGGTTCAACATAGCAAAGCAGAGATAATGATGGTACTGATTGTCAGACAGTTTTGCAGGTGAAGTTCTCCCTAGTTGAGAGGGAGTGTTAAATTTGGCAATTAGGGCCAAACTTCACATTGGACAACTCATATGAGGCAGCTCATATTTTTCTTGGATTCCTCTCTCCGAGAGGTGTAGGATTGATCTAAATATCATCCTATTCTGACATGTACAAATGGAATTATGAATTTATTTTGATTGTGGACAAATTGTCAAGATCGACTAGCAAACTCATGTAGGCTCAGAGGCCCAACAGTCTCGTCTATTCATCCTCAACGTTTTCATATAAATACATGATGCCTCCTCCTCATTTTGGACACTCCACTCACACACATCTTCTCACTTCTTCATTGATTGAGTACGAAAATCAAAAGCTTCTCTCCACACGTGTGAAGGAAAGGAAGGGTTTTATGTTCCATTCGTTGACCAGATTTGACCGAAATTGCAGAGGTTGATTTTGACTGCGTTGACCAAGTGTTGACCTATTTTAGGTGCGGTTTTGGGTGGAGGAATTATGTTTGAGCAGGCCCCAATTATGGGCACAAAATCCAAGGCAATCTGCCCTCTTATTTGACCAGCGTTGACTGTGCTAGGGTTGGCTACAACATTGACCTTTGCTGACCAGGTTTGACTAGACTTTTTCAGACTGTTTTGGCTGATTAGACTTGTTGTTGGAGGCCAAAGTTGACTAGGTTTTGACCAAGCTAAATTGAGGAAGAAATCTACCATGTTGACTAATGTTTACTTTCTGGTTAAGGCTTTATGTTTCTGCTATTTAACTAATCAGATTTTCACTGTAATTGGGCAAGTAAATATTATACATTGTACTCTCTCTCTGTGTTGAACTTTTGAAGAATTATAAGAAAAATTAATCAAGGGTTTCCCCACATTGGGGTTTGTCCTTGGCTAGTGCCATATCTTGTGTCCTCTTATCTTGGCTAGTCTTCTACTATTATTGTTTATGTTCTATCTGCATTTTACCATCATGTTGATGTGATTGCTAAACTAGATATTGATATTGGGCTAATAAGGAAATTGAAGTAAAATTTCTCTAAACATAGAACATACCATTGTTATCCTAAAATTAGCATTTTTTGGATCATTTTCATCTTCTATAATTTATGTTCACACGTGGGAAAGAGAAAGACTTTCTAAGGCAGAATGAAGGACAAAGTTTATGATTGTTTTGTGACAAAATTTGAAGAACGAAATACTTTGTTTTTGTGGAAGGGTCAAAGCTTAAGAAGGAGGACTTATAACCTTCAGCATCCGTTGTTCATGGAAGAAGGGTTGGTTAAAACCTATGAATTTCCAAGTTGTTCTATAAATATCAAATTGTACATTTTGTTGAATTATTTCTCTAAGAAAATGTTGTCGAGTTTTTACCTAGTTAGGGTTTTCCTAGGGTAAAGTTTTGTGTATGTTGTGTTTGTTGTCTCTTCATGATCCTATTGTCATAATTGTTTCATTGTTGATATTTTCTATGTGTAATTGTTTAATGATAAATGTGACATAAAAAGAATTGATTAAATAATCATTAGAAGTAATTATCATATTAGAAAGTCTTGAAAAATCAACAATAAGATACCCAACTTTGCCCCAAAACCATGGCCCTTCATTTAGGGCATGCTCCAAATCTATCTCTGTATCGAATTGGACAATGAGGGAACCTTTGGAACATAAATAGATATCACATTTGGATGTCCATGTAGAAAAAACCCAATGGTGTAAAGCATCAGGGCCATTAAATATGCAGATAACAACCTTGGATTGGAGATAGAAAAACACAAAATTTACCTCTGAAAAATATTTCCATATCTAGTGCTTTTTCCCTTTATTCTACCATATAAGATCCTTGGTAGTTTAGAATTTGATATGATGGGGATGTGAACCTTCATTTTCACTGCATCCTTAAGGAGATGAATCCACTAGGGTTTTTGGAACTTGTAGCTTCCCATCCTTAAGGAGATGAATCCACTGGGGTTTTTGGAACTTGTAGCTTCCCAGTAAAAAGTCGTGACATCTGGTTCCTAGTTCCTGATACTCCACCACACAACCTGATAATCATGACGATGGTGAAGTTTCTCGTGATACCATATCCGTTGAGCGACAGAAATCCCTTAACTGATTCCCTTCATGTAATGGCTTTGCAAAATCATAGAGATGTCGGCTCTGCTTAATCTGTTGTTTTAAATCTAACAAAAGGTCAGATCCATTCACCCATAATAGAACGAGTTCCGGCTTAGAGTCCTAATGAAGATTTAAAAACCATTCTCCAGATCCTGATTAAACGGGGCTCTCTTTAGCGAATACATGTGCACCTCTACGAGCTAATAGGCTATCTTAGTTATTCTACCACAACCTTGCCTTACGTGCCAGATTATTGCCAAAACTACAGATATGAAAACTCTTGTTGTGTCGGTAATCTGTGATTCCATTTTATAGTCGGTCCCCGTCGTCAAAGGCAACCATAGAGCCGAGCCGACGTTCTTCTTCCCGAGGCTTGAGCGCTAGACTGCAAGGAAACAACCATTTCACCGCACACGCAGTCGGAAGCAGAAGTCATCCTTCATTGTGATGAGAAATGAAATCAACTTCCCCTCATCTTGGATCTCCTTCGATGCCCGTAACAGGCTCCTAGACGGCGGCAACGTTCGTCGATTCTCTGCATACATAAAACCCTAGCTCTCACCATCTCCATTCTTACTCGTCTCCCTTACATTTTACTTTATTACCGTTCAAATTATAATTTTATTTAAAATTATAATAACTATTGTTATTTTACTTTATTACTATTCAAATTATAACTTTATTTAAATATAATTATTATTATAAATATAAATATAATAAATAATTTTATTTAAAAATTATAAATATAAATATAAATATATAAAGAAATATGTAACAAGATTTTGACCAATAGAAATTAGATTTTGGTATAATGTCATGGTTTTTCTTAAACATAAATTTATATATTTAGAAATATAAATATACCAAAAAATAATAATTCGAAACCAATACCATAGTCACTACTATTTTTTTAACTAGCATATATCCACCAAACAGCCAAATGATCAAATATTTTTTCACTCTATGCTAGTTGGCATATCAAGATATTTAATCCCTCTCGAGGCTTAGTAGATCCAGAGTAAATATGGATCTATGCTGGTTTAATTTCCCCCTTTAAATATACTACATTCCACGTAAATACCATAGGTCAATACTATTGGTTCTCAATACCTTGGTTCAATATCATGTGCCATATTTATTTTTATTAATATTAATATTAGGGTTAATAATGTTTTTTTGCATGGTATTAATAATAATTTGGCCTATGGTATTTAGCCCATAAATATAAAGTGAACTATGGAGTAAATATAAAAAGAAATCTTTTATTTATTTACCATACCTCTGGTTTATTTATATTTTTATTAATTTACCATACATCTTTTATAAATATGGAATTTGGCCCATAGACTTCACCTAAATAAAACATCTTTTTTGAGTCTTCTTAAATATAAAGAGGTTTATGATGTTAAAGGTTACATGTTAAATGTTTACCTGTTTTGGCGCAATTAATGAATTTAATTAAAAAGAGAAAAAAAGACATATCTACTTCGAAAATAAATCTCAATATCTAATTTGTGCATATTACTAAAAATATTATAAAATATTTTATGAAAATTAAATCTCTATCCACCTAATAATTATTGATAATTAAATTAAAATTCAAAAAACTTATTTCAAATAAAATAACTGTGACATAATATCTTGAATTCCATAATCACAAAATAAATTGTAACACTAAATCTAATAAAATCATTAAACTTTATATAAATTAATTAAATATACTATATTGGTTAGCTCTATCAACATGTTTCTATTAAGAAACTCCAAATAAATTAAAAACACATTTCACTTTACCATGGCCAAATATTTGGAGTGTTGATCATCATTGCAAACTAGTTGGTCGTCTTGTGAAGCTTGAATCTATGCCATTGCATCCAAAATTCTATAACTCGTAGACCAAACTTACTTTAATGTCTTCTTTTCTTAGCCTTCTGAGAGGAGAAGCGAGCCGGATGTAACCAACCAGACCGCTTCAGCTCAGGCAGCCATGGCCATGACCAATCAATGATAGGCAGGTTTTTCGACAGACCAATGCTTGATTCTACGCTCCCTTTCGCCATATTGCTAGGTGTTGTGCATCCATGCACATCTACCAACCGACGTGCCAATACCTGATGGCTTTTTACCTACAATCATTCATGCTAGCTCATAGGTAGACACGCATCCTCCTCCTCTTTCGCCATATTACCAGTTCTATGGAAAGGGAGTAAGTTTTTGGCTGGTCTCTCACCCAGAGGCTGAGCTGAAGCTCTAGCTCTTTCATCCAGTCTTTTTTGAGCTGAGAATGCCCTCTTTGAACATCTCTGTCTCCCAGTCTTTTGGTGTCTCTCGCTTTGGCTTCCAAACTATTGGTTTTCGTCTCTGCTGGCGGATATCTCACACTCTCCCCTCGGCATGCGCTTGGTAAGAGGTTAGTGATCTTTTTATCCTTTACAGTCTGTGTTACTCTGCATCTTTTTTAGCTAAAGGAATATAGCTTTGTTTTTACCTTGGAATTATAGAGATGGCATGGTCTTGGTGTGTTGTTAATGTTTCTAAAAGCTCTCGCTATGACGCGTTAATTATATAGTTTGGGAAGAGCTATGTGTAAATGCCCAGCCTTTTCAAGATAATTCATGGTGAGAATTTGAAACTCCCAACCTAGATAAGATTTAGTGTGACAAGGCATGTTTTATCAAGCATGCTTAGTTAGTGTTTTGCTCTGGTTGGGGATTCTTCAAAAATGTTTCTCAACAATCTTTCACAAATTGAAGAAGTTTATAGTAATTTATAAACCCTGCTTAGACATTCGATTTAAAATAGGAGCTTGGTGGTGCATTGTTGAAATGTATTGTTGTTGTCTAGATTGTCAAGATTCTTCAACCAGTTAGTTGTGTCTCCCAACCTCTGAAGGACCTGGAGGTCCTTCAGACCAGTGCTAGTTGTTTCTTCCACCAATGGAGGCCTGGTTTACGGGACCGGAAATCACAGTTTAATCCTGGAATGGATTTTCAAATTTCATTGGGATCTGGGTAGTGTCCTTTAGATGACGTGTCCTGTACCTGAGTTTATTAATAATTTAGGATCTTCCCTTTTCAGTCAAATTGCCTGAGACGTGTCGTCATCCATAGTTATGATCTCCGGACAAAAGATGGTTTCTATTTCCGCGCCTGCCTTGAATTTTGTAGTCATCCTTCCCAAGTCTTCTTAGTGCCAGCTCCTGTGTCAAATCTAACTCAATTTCATTTAAATTCCCCTCATTTGGCATTTATCTCATCCAAGCATTATGTTTAGGGATCGGTCAAAAGCTAATTAAATTCTTGTACAAAACTTGATCCGGAAATCTAATTAGGACAAAGGTTTGGTTGCTAAACCAAGGGGAAGGTTTTTTGGAGGCGCATGGATGGTGGGTCAGATGCGTCGGCCACAGAGGCCATGGTCCGAGCCACAATTCTGGCCGAGAAGGCATGGGAAGACGCCACGTTGTCTGGTGGGTGGCAATCAACCCTGGATGACGTGGTCGTCAAACCTTCGATGTATGATGTTGTTAGGGAGAGGGAAGGGTTTCAAAGAGAGCAACCATCTCGGGAAGTATATAGGAGAGATGCCCCCCAACAGAAGGGAAAGGTTCTATGCGATCATGCGAGTCGTTACAATAAATCCCGGAACCCTGTCAAAACCACCTCCCCGCCTACTGCTATCAAGCTAGACAACATTCATCTGACTGAAAGAATTGAAAGCCTACAGGATCTCACCTTGGTGGGTAGATGGCATTTTCCGGAAATGGATGATGCCGCGATGAGAAAATGGCTTGAAGTTCAGCGGAAGCCATTGATTGGATATACCCCTATCATTTCTAATCTCATGAAGGAGTGGTATTGCTTTCACTTCTTGAACACCAGTGATGTAGAAACTATCCTGAAGGGTCCTTGGGTTTTTAGAAGGAGTTTTCTCGATCTCTATAGGTGGTATATTGGGTATGACCCATTAAAAAACACTCCTTCAAATAACCTGATATGGGTAAAACTCTCAAACCTCCCCCTAGAGATGTGGTCCAAGGAGATTCTCGCTGAGATAGGAAACTCCATTGGAAGGTTTGTCTATGTTGACCCATGGTGTCTTGGAGAAAAATACAAGAGAATAGCATGGATTCTCATTGAGAAGGCCTATAGGGGCGGTTTTCCAGATCATATTGAGATTGCTTGGAGAGATCTGAAAATAAAACAAAGACTGGATTTTTGGGGCATCCCTTTCGGATGCTCTGCATGCCACAGAACAGGAAACCTAATTAAAAATTGCCCTCGGCATCCGATTCCAAAAAGCAGATTGCTTCATCGAAAGACTCAGATAGATTCCCCCATGCTCACTGAAAAGGAGAACCCTTCTCCTACAGCTAATTTATCTACAACAGAACTTGTGGATGGTTAGGTCCTTAAAAATCTGGAATCCAAAGCCACCCTATCTCTGGACATTTGTCTCAGGACTTTTCACATGAACCCGAATCCAAACCTGGAAGCTCGGCAAAGTTTGGCTACTCTGCTATAAACAAGTCTATAGCTTTTCAATGTGCGCCCATTCCAAAACCGAGGGACGACAAAGCAGTTCCTTCACCTATGCCCATTCATTTCAAGGACTTCATTGTGGGATCCCACCCCATCCAAATTTCTTCATCATCGCCAGTGCCTGAAAAAAATATTTGGCCATCCTCAAAAGGCAAAGAGCCATTGGTGGCTATTACCCCACTCAACTCCCTAGCTTCATCTCCAACAAACTTGTGTGAGAGCGATTTAGACTTTTTACTTAGCAGAAAATCTCTTGAGTTGGAGCCTTTGACCATACATCAACCAAGAAATCCTGCCTCTCCTTTCATAAGCCCAAACTCTGCAAGGAACATAACTGTGAGAAAGAAGCACAATGGAGGTAGCAAACATTTTAGGGGGAGGACAACTGTTACAGACAGAGGAGTAAGGAACCTATCCCTGGTCTATATTCCCATATATGATATGTCTGAGACTCAACCTCTTAGAGCAAGCGTGGCTAGTGAAACTTCCAAATGACCTTCAATTTATCTATGAACATTAGAAGTCTAGGTGTAGACCTAAAATTTTTGGCGTTAAAGGATATTTTCTACTCAGCACAGCCAAAGATTATCTTAATCCAAGAAACCATGCACAACAATCATTTGCCCATATCCTATTTTAAGAAAATGTTTCCTTCATGGTACCTAGTAGCCTCAGAGGCAAGAGGTCTGTCAGGGGGGCTGGCAGTCTTATGGGATCCTGAATGGATCAGAGCTAAAGCTTACAAATGTTTTGCTGGTATTCTTATTTCAGCATCTATCAGAGTCCCAATTAATATTTTGAACACCTACGGGCCTTATAAGAATAGGATCTCTTTTTGGGAAAAATTATTTGCTTCAGAAATTTTTTATATTGAATCATTGATGATTGCAGGCGATCTTAACGTAACATTATCCTCTGATGAATGCTAGGGAAACTGCAAAAAGAGAGATCCGCTTGTAGATCGCATAAAGCATGAACTTCTAAAAAGAAATCTTGTGGATATTGCTCCATCGTAAATGATGCCTACGTGGGATAATGGAAGAACAAAAGGGGCGTATATTGATAAAAGGATTGATCGGTTCATAGTGCATGTAAGCATTATAGATAAAATGGGAAATCCATACTCATCCATCGGGAACGCATTTATATCTGAACATAGGCCAATTTTCCTCAGCTTGCGGGAAAAAGGTTTCAGAAAGGGGTACCCATTCAAATTCAATAGAACATGGTTAGAAGATTCAAACTTCAATGAAGTCATAACTAAAGCATGGAAGGATTTATCTGCAAAAGTTATTTCACCCCCGTTTATGACTTTTAGAGACAAGCTGTCTGCTTTGAGAAAGATGGTAAAAGAGTGGCAATTTGGAAAAAGAAAAAGGGACAGATATGCGCTTCAAGAAACACAAAGAGAGATGGACAGTATTTCAAAGGCTATGGATGCAAACTTTTTTCCTTTTAGCATGAAATGCCGCATAAAAGAACTTGAAAGAAAAAAAACCAAATCTTCTGAAGCAGGAAGAAGCCTCGTGGAGACTCAAGAGCAGGGCAATATGGCTCAAGGAAGGTGACAGAAACACTAAGTTCTTTCATAAGTATGCAAACTCCAGGCGCGAGAAAAATACCATATGGAAAATAAGTGATGGAAAGGGTGGTTTTTCATCTCTCAACAAGATATTTCAAAGGAAGCTGTAAGATATTTTAAGAGCCAATATAGAAGAAGGGAAGCATGTGGTTTTCAGGACATTCTATGGGTATTGACCTGGTTCCACAAATGTTTGATGACGGAAAAAATGAGTGCATGTTTCAGCCAATAACAGAGGATGAACTTCTAGGAGTACTAAGGGCCTTTAAAAAGGACAAATTCCCAAGCCCGGATGGCTGGACTATAGAATTTTTTATTCAGTTTTTTGATATCATCAAGAAAGACTTGCTAAGGATGGTTGAAGCATCTATAATTTCAGGCAGCATTCATCAGATCACATCCTCCACTTTGATTGCTCTAATCCAAAAAAAGGTGGAAGCTGAATCTTTTCAAGATTTCAAGCCGATCTCATTATGCAATATAACTTTCAAAATCATCACAAAAATTATTACTGAAAGAATAAAAGCAACTTTAGCCACCTTTCTTACTAAGGATCAACATGCTTTTTTAAAAGGGAGGAATATATTGGATGCAGTCTCTAATACTCAGGAAAGTCGGTATTCTATGATATCAAAAAAATCAAACGCGACCATTCTAAAAATTGATTTACAAAGAGCGTATGATTGTTTAGATTGGGGGTTCATAAGATGTTTATTGGCAAAGATCGGCCTGAAATCAAATTCCATCAGCTGGATAATGGCATGTGTAGAAAATGTGAACTACGCATTCATCATAAATGGAATGCCTTCTCCTTTCTTCCCAACAGAAAGGGGGCTTCATCAAGGATGCCCCCTTTCTCCTCTGTTTATCCTGGCAATGAACTCTCTAAGCCTCCATATCAACAAGGCGGTTTCCGAAAATAGGTGCAGGCCTGTCAATATTTGCATAAATAACTTCATCTCACACAACCTCTTTGTTGATGATGTTCTCATTTTTGCAATGCTTTGTAATGTTTCGTGGATATGTCTCAATGAAATTCTCAATAGATTCCAAAGAGCTACTGGGTTACAAATTAATAAGGCAAAATCTACGCTCTTCCACAATGATATCAATATGGAAATGGTGAAATGGATCTCTGAATTGTTTGGAATTGAGATGAGATCTCTCAAAGATGGCTTAAAATATCTGAATTTTCATCTAAAAGCCCAGGGCTATTCCAAAGCGGATTGGCAATGGTTAATTGAAAGGTATTACAAAAAGATTTCGGCTTGGGAATACAAGAGTCTATCCTTGCAAGTAGAATTATTCTAACTCAAGCGGTATTATCGCAATTGGATGTATATTGGGCTCATATATTCTTCCTTCTTGCAAGTATCATCCACGAAATGAACAGGATTTCTACAAATTTTATTTGGCATGGTAGATCAGATCCGAGAAGATTCCATCTGTCCAAAATGGAAAATATTTCTTTGCCTAAGAATCTAGGAGGTTAGGGGTTATTGGATTTAAGGGATTTTGGTAAAGCGCTCCTCTACAAAGTGCTGTGGAGAGGAATTTTCGAGGTAGGGCCGTGGAGTATCACTATTAAAAAGAAATGCATGAAAGGGAAAGATTTGGAATTCTGGTTTAGAACAGGATCGATTGGAGCCAAGCATGGATTTGCTATATGGCTCAGTCTTCGCAAAATTGAGCAGTATTTTTTAAAGAATCTGAAGTGGAGCCTACATTCTGGAAGCAGAATTTTAATTGGTATCGATCCCATAATGAGCGGACGGTAAGGAATTTCCATTCCCTGAGAGACTTTTATCTTTCTTCCATAGGAAAGACATTTTTACTTAGGACAAGCTCATTTCAGCATGGCATGGCCCAATCTCTCTATGGAAAGAAGCTTATGATCTTCGTATGCCAGAGTCTCTGGTTATGCTATGGAATTCTGTCAAGGATGCTCTCAGAAGTTGTGGATTTCATCGCTCAGGGTCAGTTGACCATCTAATCTGGCTGGTGCCAAATGCAAAATTGTCGGTCCGAGTAAAAGACATTTACTCTGATATGATTAATTTAAAGGCCTCTCACTCTAGCACTATATTTCCTCCGGTCCTCTGGAAGATGGGATGCCCTCTAAAATTAATTTTCTTCTCGTGGTTGGTGTTCCACAATAAAAATTTGACATGGGGAAATTTAAGGAAAAGGAAATGGCACAGGCTGAGTATATGCTCAATGTGCGAATCAGCTAAGGAATCCAATTATCACATGTTCTTCCAATGCAAATCCTCTCTGCAAATCTGGTATGAATTGGCAATTCTTTATGGTTTCCCTCATGTTGATTTTGCTTCAATCCATGCAGCTTTTGAATGGTGGAGTGGGCAAAGAGAACCATGGAGATCTTTTATTATTATTGTCCTATGGTGCGCATGGAAGTGGAGGAATTGCAAAATTTTCAAAGATTCAAAGGACTCCTTAAAGACTATTTTACAACATATCATAACCATCTATGATTTTGTGCCAATAAAGTAGCCCAAAATGACAAAAGGCCACATAAAAGAGAAAAAAAATTTCTTCAACAGAGTTCCTAGAGCGTTTTTTGAGGGTGCTGAGCAACAAAATATTTGTGGTTGCGGGGTTCACATTATTATGGACGAGAAGCTTCAATATTTTATTTCATGGAATGGAGGAAATGGCACTAATAGTATGGCTGAGGCAAGAGCCCTAGCGGGACTTCTTGCCTTCTGCGTGTTTTTTGATATACAGGCTATTTCAATCTATGGTGATTCCAAAACAGTGATCGATCATGTCAAGGGAGCCTGCCGCATTAGAAGCCCTCACTTGGCAGGGTGGATGGAGAGGATAATGTTCTTTTGGGGTCTCATGAGAGATTTTTCCATGCAACACATCTGTCGTGCTTAGAATCACCAAGTTGACTGCCTGTCAAAGAAGGGTCTGCTCTTAGGTACAGGTTCATGGTCCATGAAGGTAATGGATGGAGAGAATTCCTGTTTTATCCAGGACTTCTCTATCCCTGGATCTTGAACCTATTTTGGGTATTTACATGTTCTCTTTTCTTTATATTTGTTGTTTTTTTCTTGTATATGACATGATATATGGCGCTCCAGCAATCTCTAAAAATCTCAGTTTCATATCTGATATGTTACGGCTTGTGATGCACAGGTGACTGTTTTTTTGTTTTATCTGATGTTTTTTTGGATCAGCGATGTTGGTTTCCTCCTCCTTGAAGGAACTTGTAACGTCCTCGAGACTCGGGCAGGCGTGCACAATGGGCGGGCGCCCCGTGCACGACAGCGGGCGCTTCTTGGCACGACGACGGGCGCTTCTTAGCACAACGGCGGGCAGTGCGACGAGCGGGCGAGCACCTCTTTACACGACGGACGAGCAGTGGGCACGACCCGGGTAGGCACGCACGGCGAGCGAGCGCCCTTGCACGGTGGGCGGGCCGCCAACGTGCACGACGAGCGGCGTGATCATCCAGCGAGCGACAGACATGTGGAGCGCAGGCACGGTTCGACAATGGGCGAGCGCCGCCGCGGGTTGACCCGTGCACGGCGGGCAGGCGACCCGTGAACGATGGGCGGGCGCCCCGGCGGGCGACCCGTGCACGATGGGTGGGCGCCCCGACGGGCGACCCATGCACGATGGGCGGGCGACCCGTGCGAGCGACCCGACTCTGCGACGTAGTGTGACATTACTATGCGACATGGTGCGACGTTACTATGCGACATTTCAGAGCAACGAAAGGAAACACTTAAAATAAAACTAAATGTTGCTGCCATAATTATATGCGATGTAAAAGTGGCTAAGACGACATGTTAATATGTGTGTATTGGGCGTGGAGTGGAGGATATGGGGGTCGGCCTTAAGGCTGGACACCCCTCTCCAAATGAACGATAATACATGTATAAACATGTTATATGATGCCTTGTACGCATATATGAATATGTGTGGATTAATTAAAATAAAAATGTAATAAAATATAATATAATTTAAAATATACGTGGGCATATATGTGAAATGGTGGGGTCGGCCATGAGTGGTGCACCCCCCTTAAAACATATGGAGGCAAGCGTATATATTATGGAGGATGAAGCCTCATTTGCTCATCGAACTTTGCTTGGACTTCCTTCACATAAGGACAAGAGAGAAGTGTGAGGACTTGAGGATATGCGTATTCCTCATGCACATAAGGAAGAAAAGGTTCTCGCATGTTTTGGACTTGGTTATGAGGAAGGTTGTCACGGTTGAGGGAGTTCTATACACGGTTTTTGTGTAGGATTGGGTGAGCGTCTTGGGACCCGTGTGGGTACTCGCTCTTGGACAAAGGTGCACAAACGTGTATGTATAAGGCTGTCTTATGCCTTGTTGTAAATATTGCTAAGTGTTGGCTTGGATTCTGCCAAGCACACTTGTTGATGTAATATTGAAGAATTTCATAATATATTAATATCGGGCGAACTTGTTCGGGAGTTGCCCCTCCCTTTACACTTGTGTGCAATTGTTATTTTCGGTTTAATTGCATATTGGATAATGAATGTGTATGGGCTTCATTAAGTGTAAGGATTAATTCTTTTACTTGGTTGATAAAAATAAACTAAGTATGTTTATGTGAAAGGTGTAGTCCATGTGCATGAGTATTGGAAAAAAGAAAGTGTACGGTGGTGCCGCACCTCGCCGGACACGGTTGGAAGACTACCGTAGACCTGGGGGCGTGATAGAACCCATCCTTCAGTTTTTGGCCATGGTGTTTCAAAATCAAGGTTTCCTGGCATCTATTTTGCGCCACTTTTGTACCATATGGATCTTTTATATTGTCTCAATATAATACAATGATGCTTTTTTCAAAAAAAAAAAACTGCAGAAGCAAAGCCTCCTTGTTTTCCGCCACAAATTGTTTTACCTATTTATACAAAATCCCAGCAGCACTAACACTTTTCAATTGCTACACATTCTTACATGAAACAAAACCCAAAGAAAAGCTCGTCGGGTAGCTTGTGCTCACCATTGTGGCCAACGCCCAGTTGGATAGTCAAGCACATTCCCCGCGAACATCAAATTTGGTAGCACTATGGACAACCAAACCATAGCACTTCTTATCTTGTCCCTCAATGCACCACCAATACAACTATAGTCTAAATGAACATTGTCGCATAAATATGTATAAATATATAAAAGTTGTCTTAATTTTTTTGTAGGAAGAAACCGTGCCTTTCTTAGATGTATATTGTTTTGTTCAGGATTGGATCACTAGACTTAGGAGAACCATTGTTGGCTTAATATAGATAAGTTTTTTGGATACAACTTATTGGTCGAGGGAATATCTCAACCACATACCAATTTAGATTGGAGATAATCTTTCAAATCAAATTAGGTCTAATAACCTCCCAAATGCTAATAATATACTCTAGGTAGAAAACCATCTCTACCTAATCATGACCAATAATAAAAACAATGATGAATGTGATCACACTAAGACAAATAGGAGTTACATACTCCAACACACAAGTTGACAAGGTGTTCTCTTAAGGCACTCCATGGTGACAGTGCCTATGGGCACAAATCCAACCATGAGTATAGGTTGGTGTGGCTCCAATTGAGTGCCATCCTCGAGATTTTGATTGCTTAGACACCCCTGAGTTATAATTGAGTGATTTTGATAGCTTAGATGTCCCTGAGTAATAGTTTTTCAAACCTTAGGTTGGTTCTTCCTAATTGTAAACAAATTAACAAACAAAAAAAATGATATCATTCGGGCAATGCTCCCTTTATATTAAATTTTCTTTTTTTGGAGACTAATTCATTCTTCAAATAACAAATGTTAAAGAATAGAATGCAAATATGAGGAATGCAGCCTTATAAAATCCTTGGAAATGAAGTTGCTATGAAGATTAAGAGACAAAACAATTAGGATTTTATACCCTAAAATCATGGCTACCAATTGCTACCATTATGTCAAAATAAATAACTATTGAATCCACTATTATAAAGTAATAAGCTTACTTATATTGAAAGTTAATAACCAACCTCAACACATAAAAAGATAATATGCTTTTAGTTTTTTAGGGTAATAAGACTATGTTTTTGGTTTTAAATTGTTTTATAAACTATGTGAGTCCTTAAATAAAGAATGACATAGTATTGACTAGAGTAGCTATATAAATTAAATGGTTGGTAAAAATTTATAAACATCAATCCATGATAGATATCAAAACATTTACCTTACAAGACATCTTACATTGTCAAGATTTTAAAAAATCGTAAAAATTAATTAAATTATAACTTTATTATAATATTATTATTTTAAAGGAGCAGATAATTTTATTTTAATCAATTAGTAAATAGGCCAATACCTTTACATTAAGGTTGTATTCTTCTTCAAAAATCCAAAGTTTTACAAAAAGGAACTTATTTCTGCCTTACCTACTTTTGCTTATAGTACTAACTATACTAAGCTTATAATTCCTCCAAAAAGCACCATTATATTTTATGTACGTGCAATGCATTAACAAAAGCTTGGGGTGCTAACCACAGTCATCTTGGTCCAGATCAAAGGGCCTAACTTGCCTACTCTACACACTGTTCGCCTGCCACATACTATCCTCTTCCACTGGTCGCATGAATTCTTCTCACTAAGGGAAAGCCACTTCCAAGTGTTGCTCCTGATTCACATCATGCCTTTGTCCTATAGTCATCACTCAAGGCGGGTTGTCAAATATCCTAAACACCTCCTTCAATATTCCCAAAGTCGTAGACATTTGGGAATACCGTGGCAATGACAACATTTAAAAGGAATCTACTCGTAATCAAGTATTTGTCTATGGATCCAGTCACCCAGGGTTAGGTTGATCTCTGTTGGAAGCCCCTTTTCCAGGTCAATCTCCACACAAATTTTGGCACAAGAAAACTAGGCTCCTTTAGGTTCAACTTTATCAAGGTATTTTTCAATCCCATTCCCAATTTCTCTTAAGTAATCGTCGCTCCAAGATGACAAAGGAAAACGAGAAAGCTTCACCAACACTAGGATTGTTGTGGGGATATCCTCATTTGGGTTAAAATATAAACTCCACTTGTTCAAATACATCCCCCCGAATCCAAAGAATTAAGGCCCATTTATGAATATTACATCCATGTCCTCTTTAAGTTCAAATAAGAAAGCAAAGAATCTGTTACCCACTGTGAAGAGAGCAATATTTCCTTTCACCTTTGATTTCTAGGTTTATCAATCGAGATCTCCATCGAACTCGAGGATGGCCATATCCCTATAAATTTATCAATGGATGTACGCTTAGAATGTGCGAGTGAAGTTCGACGAGGTCCCAAGGGGAGGGCCACATTATAGATCTCATCGTTTCACTTCACAAATTTGGAATGTGCTTCAGGAGTTTAAGCCTGCTCTGGTATGGGGGCTCCCAATGCTTGGAATGGAGTTTCCTCATTTGCATATTGAGAGGGCTGGGGAGGGGGAGGAACCCCCTCCGAGGACACCATTGCCATGAGGGCCTAGGGCTTTTGTAGCTGGTGAGCAAAGCAGAGTGAAGTCATGGGATAGATTGGTTTTTCTTATTATTATTATTATTATTATTATTATTATTTGTCAAGTGGCTTGAGTTCATTAGAGATTACATCAGGCTTGCCTTGTGGCATGAGCAACTGCGGCCTAAGGGCATCTAATTCATCAAAAACACCCGAGGATCGCACCCGACCTGGGCCACACCAACTCTTAACATGATTGGAGTTTTGCCCACGGAGTTTCAAACTGGTGACCCTCACATCACTGAGTGACTTAACAATACACCACATCACCATCTATTCTACACTCTGTGGGCAATTATTTATTATTATTAATTATAAAAGAATTAATATATGAGTTAAACCTATATACATTAAAAAAACATGTAACAATATTATTAACTACAAAGATTAAGCTCCACTTTACCATGGAGATTTTTTTTTGGGAGGAAAACATGGTAACTTTATCTATAGAAATAAACAAAATCACATTTTGTAAATACATAAAGTATGCATTCATAAAATATCTTCCTAGATCCATGCAATGGCCACAAAAAACTAGCTTTCCCAACACAAGACATATGTCTTAACAACATGACCCCAGGGTATGCAAAAAAAACACAAAAATGAGCCAAGAAACAACTCAAAGCATTCTAATATAAAATCAAAAAATATCACAACAAATTGGGCCAAAACCCATGAACAGACAACAAATTTGACCATAAATCCAACCCAAAAGCTCATTGGCAAGTAAGGTTGAAGGTTAGAACCCTGAGCAATGAAAGAGTGAGCAGAGGGAGGTAAGCAAGGCAAGACAACGACAAAAAAATGTAGCAAACAAAGCCTAGAATAACTTCATGGCATACATTTGCAGACCCCAACCTAAGGAAACCTGCAACATCACATGAAACATGAAAGTAACAAAGGAAAGAGATTCGACAATGGAAAACCACAATGACTGAAGCACAAAGATCACAACGAAATGAAACGACACCCAAGCACGTAACAAGCAACCTACGAGATCAATGGCAACAAGGTGAGGTGACAACGACAATGGAAACCAAGTGCATTTAGCAAGCCCTAACTAGGGAAATAGAGGTGGCTAGGGTTTCCCTAGCCATCCCTCATTTTATCCTCATTTTATCTTCTAGACTATGACTCATTTACCATGGAGATTCTTAACTTGTAAATAGGTTTTCGTACAATATCATGGACAAATATCATGGCTTATCAATATTGCAAGCCAAAAAATCATAACACACTTCAAAGTGAAAATGTTTTTTATATATTTTATTTTATAATATTTTTAAAATTAAACTGAAAGAAAAAGAGGCATGACTACCTTTGTGATAAATATCAACCCTCAATCTTAACCACTACTAAAAATATCTTATAGATATTATATAAAAATTAAATCCAAATAAACATGTCTATCTTGGCGCAATGATATAAAGAAAATGGAGCTGGAAAACACAAATCAACATCAAAACACTTAACTTATGACACATTTCACATTTTCATGATTAAAAAAATTCTTAAAAAATAACTAAAACATGACTTTATTTTAAATATTATTAATTATAAAAATAATTAATATATGATTTAAACATATATTTATAAACATGTAACAATATTTTAAACCCCACTTTATTGTGAGATTCTTAACTTGTAAATAGGTGTTGTTACAATACCATGAGTTACTAATACCACATACTAAAAAAACCATACCTCATCTTCATATGGCATGTTTTTAATTAATCAATTTAATTAAAAAAGATATAATTACTTTTGACATAAATGTAATCTCTCATTTGTGACTACTATTAAAAATATTCTAAAATACTCTATGGAGTTTAAATTCTATCATGCACCTAATAATAATTGACAATTAAATTAAAATTCTAAAAATTGTATTCCCAAATTAAAAATATAAATATAAGTAAACATTAAATATTTAAACATTTACTGTTTTATATAGTAAAGTGTATATTACTCATTCTCAAAACAATTTCACATATATAAATGTCATAGAGGATGATTATTGTGCACTATAATGTTACACTCAACAATGCATCAATGAATGAACCATGAGGGATACATTCTATGTAACAATTAAATATATAATGTAAATGGTGATACATTCATTGTAATGTTTACGTGCCGAGAGATCAAACTTCTTGATATGCATACATTTGATCTTTCTAGTCCATAGATCTAGAGTTAAAATAGATATATACCATAGATTTTCAATACTATGGGCCATTTTTATTTTTATTTTTATTTTCATGAAGTTATTTTATTTTTATATTTTATTTAATTTTGAAAATTATTTTTATTTATTTATTTTATTGAATTAAAACGTTTACATTACCTTAATATTTTTTATTTAATTTTATTTTATTTTTATTTTTGTTAAAATGTTAAACATTACATTACAATATCTTTATTATAGAAACGTCTGTGAAACTTCTGTAAAGACAATCTAAATCACCATATGATCATTCATTCCTTTCATTCCTTTGAATTATAACTTATTATTTTTCTTGTACTAACTTCACAAACGTTTGGATGCACCAGTGTTTCAAAATGAAATCAAGTGATGCACATCTGCCATGGGTAGCGTAATGGGCTTTCAAATTGCGAACAGTAGCGCTAGTGTCAGACATTTCCTAGAGACAATCTAAATCACCATATAATCATTCATTCCTTTGAATTATAACTTATTATTTTTCTTGTACTAACTTCACAAACGTTTGGATGCACCAGTGTTTCAAAATGAAATCAAGTGATGCACATCTGCCATGGGTAGCGTAATGGCCTTTCAAATTGCGAACAGTAGCGCTAGTGTCAGACATTTCCTAATAAAAGATGGGACTATCATGGTTTTGATTAACTGCAAAAAGAAAGAATGGAGTACTGAAGGTGAAAATTGCATGAAAGCAAAGGAGCATAATTGGTATGACCTGAAGAGAAAAGTAGAATTGCTTGGTAGGTAGATCATTCAAAGCACCCACAACAAAATAATAATAATAGACTGAAGCGCTACTCTCTATATGCAAATTCCAGCTGGCCGGGACATAACAAGATCGAGAACAAGAGCCCAAGAGAAGGAACGCGTGATCCTGGTAAATATAATTCTTACCCACCTGATATAAACCCCCGAGAATTCCATTTGAAGGGAACAGCTTTGGTGAACAGCATTCTGCTATTCTGTTACTGCGTATTTAGAAGAGATAATAGTGTTCACAGGTTGCAGAAATCTTTGGAACTTGGAGATCGAAGGATGGAAGTAGAGGGTAATCATATGCTGGTCGATGTACCAAGCAAGGGAGAAAGGTTTGAAATAGAAATTTAAGTAAATTTCCATAATGAGTTTGTACTCTGTGAGTGGTTATAACCAGTGTTCTTCCTTCTTTGAATCTGAGATTTATTTGGGTTTTTGTGTTTTCCAAGGAGTAAGTTACAAATGCACAAAGTTAGTGAAATATTTGGGGATATAACTATTTGAACTTGACATTTCTATTATTTTCCCTGTTCTTATAGAACCAACTTAACCAGCATCTGTTTTCTATTATACATAGCCAGGAATAAAAGAAAAGCATGTGAAATTGGAAAAAAATACCAGGTTTAACTTCTAGCAGCTTAAAACCCAGCATCTATATTCTGTTAAACATGGCGAGGAATAAAAGAAAAACAGTTGCAACTTAGCAAAAAACCAGGTATAACTTCTAGCAGCTTAAAACCCAGCGTCTATATTCTATTAAACATGGCGAGGAATAAAAGAAAAACAGTTGCGACTTAGCCAAAAACCAGGTTTAACTTCTAGCAGCTTAAAAGATCGAGATAATATGACACATGTGACATATCTTTTTAACTGGGCTAACAAATATGACTAACCAGGCTTAATTACAAAGAAATTTGCACCTTGTTTTTCTAAAATACAATTATTGAGAAATTTTTTAACTGATGCTCCATAATCAGTGAGATATCTTTGTGATTGAAGAAGCCAGGTCCTCTGCACGTTGGTTACATGGCAACAGTCATAGCTGGAAAGAATGTCTAAAAAAATACTTCTCAAATGATAGAAAACAGTCATAAAGGGAAAGATTGTTTGAGAATATACTTCTCTTATCTTCTTAAAGGACGTGGGATAAAAAAAGCAAAGTCTAAAACTTTAGAATTTTGTAAAATGTACATTTAGATTGATAAAGTGGTGAAATCTAGTTATTGGGATTGTAGTTTTATGTTCTAGGAATTTTGACACCTATAAATGGATCAGTTGCTCAGCTTAACCTTAATCTTTCTCAAAAAAAAATAGTGAATAGATTCTCTTCCCAGGTTTCCCATACATACAGTTGGTTGGGATCTGTAGATTCTCTTCCAAGGTTTCCCATACATACAATTGGCTGGGATCTGTACATTCTCTTCCAAGGTTCCCATACACACAGTTAGCTGGGATCTGTACATTTCATTTGCTCAGCTTAACCTTTATCCTTTAAAAGATAGTTAGTAGATTCTCCTCCAAGGTTTCCCATACATATAGTTGGCCTGGATCTGTACATTTCAGTAGCTCAACTTAACCTTAATCCTTCTCAAAAAGATAGTTAGTAGATCCCCCTCCAAGGTTTCCAATACATACAGTTCACCCAGGTTCATCTCAGTGGCTCAGCTTAACCTCAATCCTTCTCAAAGAAATAGTTAGTAGATTCTCCTGAAAGGTTTCCCTTGCATACAGTTGGATCTGTACATTTCAATTGCTCAGTTTAACCTTAATCCTTAAAAGAAATAATAGTAGATCCTTTTCCAAGGTTTCCCATACATACAGTTGGCCTGGATGTGTACATTTCAGTCCCTCAACCTAACTTTAATCCTTCTCCAAAAAATAGTTAATAAACCCTCGTCCAAGATTTCCCATATATGCAGTTCACCCAGGTTCATTTCAGTTGCTCAGCTTAACCGTAAGATACCCTAATTTTTTTTATAATTCAATTTTTGTTTTGCCTTATAATAAGACTCTGAGATCTAACTGTTGAGATGGAGTATTTCATACACCTGAGGTTCTGACATCAATGAATGGACTCGATGGCATCATGCAGCATAGATTTCAACCGATTTTCCAGTTAGCATATTCTCCTCTAAGGTTTCCCATACATACAGTTGGATCTGTACATCTCAGTTGTTCAGCTTAACCTTAACATACCCTAATTTTTACATAATTCAGTTTTGCATTATAATAAGTCTCTGAAATCCAACTGTTGAGATGGAGTATTTCATATACCTGGTTTGGCAACTACGAATGGATGAATGATATCAGATTGCATCCATTTTAACCGATTTTCCAGTGTTTTAGGCTGGATTTGGCCTGCCAAGAAAAGTGCATTTTCTGTTGCCCAGCATAATCTCTCTCAAAGAAAGAAGAACTGAAAAATAAAATACCCTAACCCAATTCTTTAGCAGTACCAATGTTTCCAATTTTTGTGAATGCCTTCAAACTTTTCTATAAGATTATGTTTCAAGCAGAACGGCTATTTGATTTTCAAGTGGAGCGTTTGCACTTTATTGTTCATCATGGCAGTGGGGCATTAATGTAAGACACCATTTGGAAATTGATGCTATATGCAGGTTGAAAGGCAAAGTGGCCATAATAACAGGCGGAGCAAGAGGAATTGGGGCAGCCACTGCAAGAATATTTGCAGACAACGGAGCAAAGGTGATTGTGGCAGACATCTTGGACGATTTGGGAACAAAACTGTGCCAAGAAACCATTCCCTCTGCCATTTACATCCACTGTGATGTCTCCAAAGAAGATGACGTGGCAGCAGCAGTGGACGAGGCACTCAACGCATACGGCCGCCTTGACATAATGTTCAACAATGCAGGCATCCTCGGCCCCACTGGAAGCATCCTGGAGCTGAACATGGACAAGGTTAACGCCGTAATAGGGGTGAACCTGAAAGGGGTCCTCCACGGCATCAAACACGCAGCAAGGGCCATGGTGGCATCCAAGATCAAGGGATCAATTCTCTGCACTTCGAGCTCTGCAGCCCTGATGGGAGGCCTGGCGCCCCATGTTTATACCCTTACCAAGGACGCCATTGTAGGGCTGGTGAAGAGCTCGGCCTGTGAATTGGGCGAGTATGGGATCCGTGTGAACTGCATATCTCCCCATGGCGTTCCATCTGAGATGTTGGTGGCGTCCTACAGGAAGATTATCGGAGATCACATGACTGCAAAGGAGGTGAGTGAGATTGTTGCTTTGAGTGGAAGTCTGTTGCAGGGGAGAAGCGCTACGGCCGATGACAGTGCTCTGGCAGCTCTGTTTCTGGCCAGTGAAGAAGGTGGGTTCATCAGCGGTCATAATCTGGTGGTGGATGGAGGCTTCACTTCTGCTTGCAGGAACATGCGTTTGATATACCACAGAAAGTTCGACCACTCTTGATTTCTATATTTAATCATCTCCATAGATTCACTTGTTCTCAAATAATGTAATTACACATATCCATAAATATAAATCTGCAGGATTGAGCTGGTAGCTTGTCAGATGCGACTCTATGGGTTACCGGTCCAAGGTCTCGGAGTCACTTTTGCAAGCGCAGTTGTGCCTGTGAGGGGTTGTGTATGCGCGGAGTAATCTTTAATTTTTCCTTTTAAATTAATATAGTGAAGAATTCCCTTTAATTTTATAATAAAAATTAACAGTGATATTTTCGTCGTTGTGTAAATTTTATAATTTAATAAAAAAATACGTAATATTATAAATTTAATATTATCAAAATAATATAAAATATTATATAAATCTATTTTAAAAAAAATAGAGACTTATATTTTCATGCCAGCATTATGGTCGTTAATTAAATTTATGAAAATGGGCGTGATTTTGAATAACTGATCAATATGCAAGGTACACTTACAATAAGTTCTCTCTAAATTTAAAAAATGAAAGTTAATTATTAATTATTTTAATATATTCATCATAATTTTAAATATATTATATTAATTAAAAAAAATAATTTATAATTAAATATATTTTGATTTGATTCATTAAATTTTATTTTACCCAAATAAGTCATAAAATAAATGGCTAATACCAATAAAACTTTTTAAAAACTTATTAATTCATTTTTTATTTTTTAATAAAATTTTAATTTTCACTTTATTTTAACCCCTATCTATCAAGCAGTGTAACACCCCGTATTATTATATGGACACATAACTTATTTTACTGTGTTACTTATTACTTTTACTTGTTATGATTTTGTCATTATGATTTTGTCATCATATGTTGTATAAAAACATTAAAGAACTATGGTTGAGTTGGCTAGAACAATTTACAAATAATCCATAATAAGGATTAAAGTATTTTCAAGATCATCATATGTTCTATAAGAACATTAAACAATTATGGCTGAGTTGGCTACACCAATTTAGAAATAATGCATAATAAGAATTAAAGTATCTTTAAGAGCTGAAAACAGTGGTTAACCTCTTGAGGCAGTTAAGGTGGTTACTCACATGTTTTCTCAAAAGGAGAATTCGAGGAAGGCTTAGGGGGTTGGAGAATTGAAGAGAGGAAAGGAATAGATTGGTTAAAAAGGAAGAGTGCTACCATCAGAAACTCCTTGAGCTGGGTGAAATAAACCAGTGGGATATTTGGAGAACAATTATGAGGGTATGTGACTTGATGGTGGACAGTCAATTTGGACACTTTAAGATACTCAGACTAAGACAGACCTTATAAATATTGTCTGGAGCAAGAAGAGCTCGAGGGACAGTCTGGACGGCATTGCCAGGAAGGATAGATCTTCCAAAAAGGATTTGAGGTTGTTCAACTGACGAAAAACTTATAATTATGATTTAGTTTGTAGAGTTTTACTTCATTCCAGAATACAGTTATGTGGTTAAGAACTACTGAGTTGTTATTATGTAATGTCCAAATCCAAATCTGTATATGTTAAATAACTCAGGTTATGAATGATGAAATTCCATTCTGTGGGTATGTAGAAAGATATTAAGGAATTGGTACATTGCATAATGTGCATAGTTATAGTTTATTGCTGCAGGATTTATAAATTGATGTAAAGAATAATAAAACTTGCATCATCAACTGTACAAACATTTTCAGAAAAGAGAGAAACAGTAAGCATTTAGGTTTTAGCATAGCTGCAAAATGCATCAGTTTCCCAAGCATGGAATTACTCTAAGTCCCTGTAGCCTTTACTAAGAGAATAGTATGACCAAACGGTCAACAAAAGCTATGCCATCTGATACCAAAATTACAAGAGCGCGCCAATAGAATCAAGTTCATTGCTCATAGAGCATGCACAATAAAACCCTCTTATATGAGTTTTATACAAACAGTGATCATACGATAGGACAGAGCCATAGAATAACCAAAAAGGAAAACAAACCTTGAGTGGAGCCGAGCAAACATTCACCGTCCAATAACAAGATTCATAGGCATAAATATATATATGACTCTGGACTGCAATCATTGTTTAACAACAAAACATTAATAAATATAAGCACTACATGAGCCTTGCCGCATCAATTTCATAGTCACAATATTTGAATCATTCTTTAAAACACATAATGCATAATAATTCGCTAACATATTCAAGAAATTACTACTTCCACGAACAAACATCAAAGTTAATATAGTTCCAAAGTCTTAAAGAAATGAAATGAAACCCTAGCATGAAATCCATTATCCCTTGCCACTAGAGAACTGGCAGAGGTCGTGGCCTCCTTAGTGGGATTCTCTTAACAATAAACTTTGATTCAAAACTGAACTACAAGCTTGAGACCATGTAAGAAGACCAACGTGAAACAAACAGAAGAATCTAGTGGGTTCATTACTGGTGGATTCGTAAATGTAAAGAATGCACAGTGAAGGGTCCTCAGATACCTGCAAGAGACGGTTTTCGAGAGTTAAAAAATCATTGAACTGAAAATATTCAACATTTGTTTAGACAGGGGAAGAGGGAAAAAGAAACCTACCTGTAAAAGAAGTCTTGAAAGCAAGAAAACTTTGAGGAACCTTGCCAGCCAAGAATTTATCAAGGATAAGTATAGGCGAAATTATTTCATCATAGCCAAACCTCCTAAGGAATAACACCATCCTTACCTATGCTGAAACCTCCATCGAAGTAGAGCTTGCATTGCACTATGGATGCAAGCGTTGCAGAGGGAGGAGTAGAATCCTCACCACAACAAGAATGCTCCCTTAGAAAGAGAAAACGACCAGTAATATTGTCAAACTCATGCTCGACCTAGAAGAAATCAAATGCCAGTTTAGTGAAGGCTAGAAATCGGGTCACATTGGATGGATTAGCCATTCAAACCCTCACCTTAACAAACCCTCAACTTGCAGAACCTCTCCACAGGAAAATTGTTGTGCAAATTTTGTGAGTTGCTCGACGAAGGGGGTATGCGGTTACCTCTTTCCCCCTGGCCGCATCTCGTCCATTGGATGGGGATCTCGACCATTGAGGGTGGGAGAAACCTCCATCTGTGAAGAAAGGTCTCGAAGGCGTACAGTTGTGGTAAATACAAGCGATGTATGACAGCGAAGCCTCCTGCCACCCTTAATAAAATTAATGACCTCAGGATTCAAAGCATTAGAAACAAAAAATTAAACATTACACATTAACCTTACACTTGCATGGTTGTAGAGATTATAAATTATCATGAAGTTTTGCATTTGCTAAGTACTATGCTGAGTATGATAACTGTAGAATCAATATACTAAACCTTGTGATCCAAAATGGATTTTTGGGTAGACTCCTAAGTCTAAGTGTTCCTCACTGAGGAAAATGAAAGTCCAAGGAAGTTCCTGGAACTAGCCCCATTGTAGAGATCGTCTCATTCTGAATCTACTGCAACTTGAATGGGCAAAAACTGACTTAGGATGCGGAAGTTATCACAAAATGAAGTTGCCCTTTTTCCTTTGGAAAAAGAGGCAAAATCCCCTAAGAATGGGTCCTAAAAACCCTCTAAGTCTTCAAAGTCTTCTAAAAAAATCCAAAAACTATCACAAAGGGAAAGCCTTTAAAAAAGGCGGATAACACTATCAAGCCTTAAAAACATTGAAAACAGAGCTATCAGGGGCTTAAAACCACTTTGCATGAGAGTCGTCGGATCTGGCCAATCAACGGTCCAAATCCGATCAGCATATCACAATCGGTGAAGGCAGTCAAAGGATATTGAAGGCAGACACACGATAGACCCGGACCGATGCGATATCGCAATCTCCGATATCGGCGGATCGTAATCGGTGACGGCATAAGGCAAAGGACAGACCCCCGGGCTGAGCGATGTTGCGATCGCCAAAATCGGCAGATCAGCGTCAGCGATGACATGGGACTTAAGGCGGGACCTCGGGCCGTGTGTGTGATTGACTTGAAGGGTTTATTTCTTTGTTGTAAACATGCATGTAATGTTGATTTGGGAAAAGTTAACTTGGTCTCCAAGATGGAGGTAGTGATGAAATGTTTCATCTTTTGAAAAGAGTCGTAATAGTCCTTTTCTACATGCTTGAGTTGAAGGGTCATTTGTTTAAAGGCATGTTTTGTGGCTTGTTATCTAGTCCATCACTTGTATGCAGATGTAAGACATGGAGGTGTTCACAAGATGTGAAATTTGTTTCTTTTGTTGAAGCAGGAGTTTGGGCCATCCAGTTGTTGTCTATATTTTTGTTGTTCTTAACAGTTGTTGTTGACAACTTGTCAAACAGGTACAAGTGAAAGTTTTGTGGAGCAGATGTATTTCACATTTGTTTGAGCCACCTTGGATCAATGATCAACACAGAGAAGTTCAAACTACCTTCTGTGACCATCTAAGTAGGAGTTCTACAAGAAGGCAAAGAAGAAGGCAACTCTTCCTAGGAAGACCAGCCCATCCAAGAAGGGAAGTGGTCAGAAACTTTGGTTATGAGGCACTATGCAAGGCAAGTGTAGGGAGGCTGAAAAAAGAGGGTTAGCCACTCTCATTTACTATTCAGATAAGTATATCAATCTTTTGGAGACCAAAATGGGAAGGAGTGATCCAAAATGGATTTTTGGGTAGACTCCTAAGTCTAAGTGTTCCTCACTAAGGAAAATTAAAGTCCAAGGAAGTTCTTAGAACTAGCCCCATTGCAGAGATCGTCTCATTCTAAATCTACTGCAACTTGAATACGCAAGAACTGACTTAGGATGCGGAAGTTATCACAAAATGAAGCTGCCCTTTTTCCTTTGGAAAAAGAGGCAAAATCCCCTAAGAATGGGTCCTAAAAACCCTCTAAGTCTTCAAAGTCTTCTAAAAAAATCCAAAACCTATCACAAAGGGAAAGCCTTTAAAAAAGGCGGATAACACTATTGGGCCTTAAAAACATTGAAAAAAAGAGCTATCGGGGGCTTAAAACCACTTTTCATGAGAGTCGTCGGATCTGGCCGATCAACGGTCCAGATTCGATCGGCATATCGCAATCGGCGAAAGCAGTCGGAGGATATCAAAGGCCAGCGCGCAATAGACCCAGGCCGATGCGATATTGCGATCACTCATATCAGTGATGGCATAAGGCAAAGGACGGACCCTCAGGCCGAGCGACGTTATGATCACCGAAATCGGTAGATCGGTGTCAGCGATGACATGGGACTTAAGGCGGGACCCCAGGCCATGCGACTTGGGATAAAGACTTACCCGACGGGTCTTATAGGCACAAATATATATATTTTGAGATCCAAAAAAGGGGTTTTTCCTATGTAAATTGGCATTTTCATTAAATAAACGAAACACAAAGGAACACGCCCGATGCGATATATAACGGACCCGAAAGGTTTTATACATGCAAATATATATATACTTTGAGTTCACTAAAAGCGAGATTTCGAGAGGACTGAAGGCGGTAAGAGGTTTTGGTCGGGCTCCACCCGAGCCCATACATTGGCTGCCATGTGTCCAGGCCCTAGAGAGAGAAAACCACTCTTTTCGGGCGGTTAACTCCCATACGCACAGGCCGCCTGAAATGAACCACAGTTGTTGGATATAGATCTTCCAGATCAATGGTGGAGATGCAATAAGTGACATAAAGGAAAACCCGATAGGAGTTATAAAAAGGATTTAAGGGATTTTCAAGTCCGATAAAAGGCGTTTATGCAGATTTTTCAGCATTTCCGATGTATTTCTCTGTGTAAACAGAGAAATGATATCTTTAGGATTTCAATGCGCCAGTGGCATTTTTCGTTATAAAACAGGTGGCCACCATACCTTGGGACATTAGCAATGATTGTTAAATGCTCCAAAAGGAATATGAAGGAGTAGCGACCGGGAGCCAGAGAGCATGAGAGCTGAAACGAGCAGACAAGTGTCAATAGGCTTAAAAGTCGTTCTGACAGAGACAAAGGTGGCTGAATCTGAGAGCACGATTGAGAGACATAAGCAGGCAACACAGGGAGCTGAAGGGGAGAGAAAGCCTGAGAGTGTGATTGACAGGAAGCAAAGCTACAACAAGGTCACTGGAAGGTTGCCGAGGATCGCTTGGAGGCCAAGCAGATCATAGAGGCACGCAGAGGCCGAAAGACAGATTCGAGAAGCTAGAGCCAAAGAGCTGACAGCGTAAGAGCCAACACGAGAGCCTATGAGCCAAAGCCAAAGAAAGAAGGTCGAGAGCTTCAGAGCTGGGGATAGAATGGCATTCTAAACCCATTGTTTCTGTGTTAAACCGTGGAGTTGAGCCAGACAGCTTGTAAAAAGATTGCTGCCATAATCCCAGAGATCCTAGTCGAGTTGACTAGAGCTCAAGGAGATGTAGCCCAAGAGTTTTGGGTGAACACCAAATTAATATTGTTGTTTTGTGTGTGTTTTATTGTTGCATTGTTTCTGCTGTTTTTAATTGCTGCTATTTGCTTTATATCAGTTCAAGAAAATAAATTTACAACACCTGAACAGTTTAAAACAAGCATAAGCATACACTATATTGTCAAGCATATTATCAATTCCGCATTGGTTAATCAATAAGACTTGGGAAAATTTAAAGCTTTGGAAGTGGGAGAGGTTCTTGTAAGTTAGACAAGAAGCCTAAGTGCCCCATTTTCAGATCACCTTGAGCATTAGATTGCACATAAGCAGAGGACATTCAAAGAACCGAGTATGTTTAAAGAAAATTCATGATTGGACCCTTTCTCAATACATCAATGAACTTATATTAAAAATACATAATGTTATATTCCTTTACGCAGTGTAATATTGCCTTGGAATCTCCACCACAGTTGAGCAATTTGAATTCCTTGCATGCATGAGCTATTTTTGGTTGATTTATCAGTTAATTGGATGATCTTTGAGTTAAATTGTTGTCCCAATGCACAACTGACCTCCAACTAGTTCTATTAACTATTAGAACTAGTTTAACAAAGTACAACTGTAAATAATTGAATTGGATTGCTATAAATTAGAAATTGCACATGCATAATTGAACTCCAATCCCTCTAACTCAAATTTACTAATCTAACTAAGTAACAAGAGCCATGTCACTTCATTTAACTACCTCCAAGTTGTCTATTGATGCGGAAATTTTGAATTTTCTCAATTTGACCAAGGCTAAGCCAAATTGAGCCTTTCTTGCTATACTTCTCAACACTCCCTCTTAACAAGAAAGAGATTATTAACCACCCCTATCCTACACCTACGGAATTCAAACTTCCCTTTTGATAAAGACTTTATCAATATGTCAACATCTTGTTCCTCAGTTGGAATATATTGTAGCAACATTATCCTCCTCTATACACAGTCCCATAAATGATGATATTGGATATCTATATGCTTGGATTGATCGTGAAATACTAGATTCTTAGAGAGCTTAATGCAACTCTAATTATCACAATAGATCATAGTTTGATCCATCCCCTAACCAAACAGTCCCACAAGTATCTTTCTCATCCAAATCACCTCACATGTTGCTTGATTTGCAACCATGTATTCACTTCTACTGAGTTGAGTGCCGCAAACCTCTGTTTCTTGCTTGACCAAGAAATTGCTACAGAACCAACACTGAAAATTACACCTAATGTACTCTTTCAGTTGGATGAACTCCCTGCCCAATCTGAATCTATGAAGCCATGCAACTTCACTCCCTCTACCTATTTGTACCATAATCCATACTATGTAGTGCCTTTGAGGTACCATAAAACATATTTTGTTTCTTTCCAATACAATTTGGTCAGCCAAACCATAGTTTGGCTCAATTGGTTGACTGCATAGCACATATATGGTCATGTGTTCACAAGATATAGCAGTGAACCCACTAGATTCCATTAAATGATAACATCAACCTCTTCATCTAAAGTGGCATTCGCATTCCTCCAATTGGTTGCTAGACGTGAATCCATGGGCTTACAACTCTCCATGTGAAATATCTATAGTATCGTGGTGGCATACTTGCCTTGAGACATAAACAATTCCCCCTCATCTTTCCATTATTACAACCCAAGGAAGTAGTGCTTGAGACCCATGTCTTTTGTCTCAAATTCCATTGCAAGGTCCTCCTTGTAAGAGCTAATAAGTTTCTCACCACCTGTCAATATACATAATCAACATATAAAAAAATGATAAGTAATTTACCTTCTACCAAAATATGATAGAGGTTCACATCTTCTTCACTTTTGGTGAAGCCCAATCCAGTGAGATAACTATCAATCTGAGTGTACCAAGCTCGAGGTGCTTGTTTGAGATCGTATAATGCTCACCTGAGTTCTTAACACTCCCTCTTAGCAAGAAATGGATTATTAACCACCCCTATCCTATACCTATGGAATTCAAACTTCCCTCTTGATAAATCCTTTGTTAAGATGTCAACATCTTGTTCCTCAGTCGGAATGTATTGTAGCAACATTAACCTCCTCTACACACAGTGCGGTAAATGATGATACTAGATATCTATATGCTTGGATTGATTGCGAAATACTGGATTCTCAGAGAGTTTAATGCAACTTTGATTATCACAATAGATTATAGTTGGATCCATCCCCTAACCAAATTGTCCCACAAGTATCTTTCTCATCTAGATCGCCTCACATGTTTCTTGACTTGCAACCATGTATTCAACTTCTACTGAGCTAAGTGCCACAGACCTCTGTTTCTTGCTTGACCATGAAATTTTTGTGGAACCAACACTGAAAGTTGCACCTGATGTACTCTTTCAGTTGGATGGAATCCCTAACCAATATGCTTCTATGAATCCATGCATATTCACTCCCTATGTCCATTTGTACCATAATCCATAGTAGGTAGTGCCTTTGAGGTACTGTAAAACATATTTTGTTTCCTTCCAATACAATTTGGTCAACCTAACCATAGCTTGGCTCAGTTGGTTGACTTCATAGCACATATCGAGTAGTGTGTTCACAAGATATATTAGTGAACCCACTATTTGTCGGTAAATGGTAGCATCAACCTCTTCATTTGAAGTGGAATTCGCCTTCCTTTAGTTGGTTACTAGAGGTGTCTCCATGGGATTACAACTCTCCGTACAAAATATCTATAGTATCTCGGTGACATACTTTCCTTTAGACACAAAAAACCCCCCATCACATTCCATACTTCCACCCAAGGAAGTAGTGCATGAGACCCATGTCTTTCATCTAAAATTCCATTCCAAGGTCCTCCTTGCAAGAGTTGATTGGATACTCCTCACCTATCAATATTAAATATGTTGGCATTATGATAGATATGTTGTACTTGATGGCAACACACTCATCTCAGATGATAAATTATAGTGCAGCAAAGTTCACGGAATTTTATGCAGAGAAACGTTTATAGAAGTTTATTTCATGTGGAGAAAAGTTCACGGAATTTTATGTAGAGAAAGGTTTATTTCATGTGGAGAAAATTTCACGGAATTTTATGCAGAGAAAAGTTTATTTCATGTGGAGAAACGTTCACGAACTTTCATGGTTGGTTCATGGTATTAGTCCGACAGTTTTTGATCCTATGGTTTTGGTCCGTGGTATTGCATCCAAAAGTGTTGATCCCAAGTATTGGGTCCGTGGTATTGTGTTAATATGGTTTTGGACCGTGGTATTATGAAAGGCCTAAGACTATAAAAGAGGAAGGAGATCATTTGGCAAAGCATCATCTAAATTATTGAATATCTGATAAAGTGCTAGATCTAGAATACTGTGATTGGGTCATAGTGCAGATCTGGATCTGAGCTAAAGAGGGATCTCACCGGTTGATGGAGAACAAGATCTAAGGATAGATTGGGATCAAATGGTTTGAAATGAACTATCTCTATATATTTTATTATGCTTATTCTAGATATGTATACTAACGCTTGTAATGATCTGATCTGGGTATAACTTAAGTTTGAAATCGCTGCAACTCATGTTTGAATATTTATAGATCTGTACGCGGGTTGGCTTTGGTGTAAGCGCGTATGTATGCAGGTTTGGTTCATTGTAGTAGCGTATACAATTTGAGCTATGATATTTGAAGTCACAGGTGGTTCTGGTTGTTGATGGGTTCTGATGACAGTTTAAAGGTGTCAGTATTCTGCATTCCCTGTTTGGTTGATTGTGTTTAGTTTCAGTATTGATGGATGAGAACTAATATTGGATCAGGATCATCTTTATGTGATCTGATGGACTAGATATGGGTGCTATCACATATATTATCCTTGAATATGTATTGATCTGTTGTTTGGGTGATTCAGAAGATTGATTGATTATGTGCTTCAATGATATTAATGGGTCCAGTATGAAAATTGGATGAAACGTGGCCTTTCAGATTATGTGTTGTGCTTCAGGAGTATCCAGTCTAAAAATGTATGAAACGTGGTACCTGGAGGAGAGAAGATTGTAGGCGGGCGCCTACGTACTAGTATCTTAGCTAGTACAAGAACTATGGGGGTTGTAGCTCCCTTCCAGGAGAGATTGGAGAACGAGAGAGGGTTGTAGCTCTATGCAGGTAGAAGCATGCGTACTAGTATAAGACTGCACCAGTACAGAAATAATGTAAAAGGATTTTCTTATTAAGAAGAAGATTGAGATGAATTGCAGCAGGTGGTTTTCTCCCACATTGGGTTTCCACCTTATATCATAGTGTTCATGTGTGTGGCTTATGTGTGATGATCTGTTCTATTTTACTGCACCTGTTTACTGCTAATTTTCTAATGCACTCATTAAGGATCAAATAAATGAATCATAAGAAGTTGTGGAAGTAGCATATATGAATATGAATATGGAAATGAAAAAGTTTTATTGATGTGATAATACTGATTCACCCCCCCCCCCTCTCACCCCTCCCTTCTCAGTATTATTTCAACAACCTCCATCTTTGATGTATTCACATAATTTTTATTTTTATATTCTTTTTATTTTTTTATTTTTTTTAATTTTAAACTGGATAAACTTTATCTTTTAGGACTGTAGATTTTTTAATAATAAATAAAATTCAAGTATTTAACTTCATTTTTATTTTCAATTTCGCTTCTATACATAAAATTTCAAAATATTATGCAATTTAAGTAAGTTAAATATTAAAATACAAGAAGCAATTAGATTTGCAAATTGCAATTTCCTAAGGCCTTTGGTGATGTGCAAAAGAAAAAGGGAGTAAAAAATGAGAATATAGAACCTTGGCACAGTGACTCATGGGACCTCATATTGAAGATCTATTAAAAAATGCTTAATCTATTTTTCTATTGTCTTGGACTTCTTCTCATCTCATTGATATGTTGTCATAGATATATTAGTAATGGTGCGAAATTAACTTACATAGTTGTTCCTAGTAAGTATGGAAAGTAATAAAAAGTACTTGGGTGTAAGCCCTTAACCACTTAAAAGTTCAAAGAAAAGATTAGTTTATCCTAACTTATTTCATTATTTTTTTTATCTCAACACTATTTTTTATAACTAAATTCAAAACATCAAAGTTTTTCCATTTTGTTTTATTGGTATTATCCACATAGATAGTAGTTTTTCCAGTTTATTTTATTGATATTATCCACATAGGTAGATAGTAAACCTTAGTGTGTTTTTTTTTAAGCCTTATTATTGGTTCAAATTTTGATTCATAGGCAAAACTTGATAGGTACATTTGTATTTTTGTATGTAAGTACAAGTTATTTTTTGATTTCTCATTGTACATTTTGTTTATAATGTGTTTTTTGTCTCTTGTATTAATCAGGGAAATCATGGAGGGTGGTAGTTCAATACCAACAAGTGGATATGAAAATTATTCTCTTTCTCCAATTCCAAGTGGTCAAGTCCAACAAAGTACAAACTCCAAGAAACCCTTGTTAAAGTTTGTGAAGAAAATTACTAAAAAAAGAAAAAGAATAGTGGTGGTTGTGAAGAATGGATGTGCACATTGTGTAATCATGTGTTTAAAGGAAGCTACACTAGGGTGTGGAATCATCTTCTATCCCTATCCGGTGATGTTGTAAAGGGTTGTACATGTACTATTTTGAAAATGATGGAGTTGACAAAGATTCATATGTTTTCCCTAGGATCCAATGTAATGAACTTGGACAATGATTGAAATTTTAAAGTACCGTTGACAATGCTGGACCCGCCAATATGTCAAGGGGATATCCTTGGTAAGAAGTCCCAATTATACCTCAGAATGTTTGGTGTAGGAGTCCCAACAGTGAGTCGTAAGGTAATGCCTTGACCGCGATGTCGCACAGAGGCAAGTAAGATAACTTTGTCAGTAGCAAAGGTGTGATTAATGTAGTGAGTCAAGGAAGGTGTATGAGAGGTTCTAACACTTAGAAGGGGGAAGGAGGTGAAGGTGAGTTCCAGGTTGAAAGGGATCAGTCCCAACTTGGCTAGGAACACACAACACAAAAAGACATGCACAGCTTCTGACAGAGCAGTCCACTCGGATGCGGCAGTCACATCATACAAGGTAAGATAACATGTACAATACTCACGGATCAGTCTGAGATGAGTGCAATGATTGTTACAACAAGATTCATGTGAAAGGTCTATCTGATGTCTGACAGATAAGTTGACATAGATGGTGATATCATTAACAACATATAAACACATTAACAACAAGATTCATATAATTGCATGTGAATCAGTTCATACACAAGTACATAAGTTAAACAACATATATCATTAAGGCAACCAGAGTAGTCCAACTACAATAACAACATATACATGAAAATGTGTTTCCTCTTATTATATAAAGAAGTGTAAGTCAAAATCATACAATACATCCATGTAAGCCTACTATCCCCAATAGTGGAATGTTATAGCCACATCCGCCTGCTCCTCCAAAGAGATGTACTAGCTTTGTGCAGTGGAGAATCCAAGGCATGTTACAATATTGTCCAAGCCTTCTTCAAGATAGTCTTAGTAGAATATTGGTTGACTAAAAGCCTCTACAATGAGTTGTGAGGGACTATTTATAGAAAAGGGAAGGGTGACCCTTGACATTCCTCTATGTGATAGTTCAACTACCCTCGTGACTCTTCACCTACTCTATGACTATTACATCCAACAATTGACACTTGACTTACACTTGACATGACTCAACATTACAATGCACATGTACTCATGTGAGACAACATGGCTTGAGCAAGCCTTGCAAGACATCATTGACACTCGATCTGCTATGATGAGACCAGCTCTTTCGCATGCTAGTGATGGTGAAGGTGGTGAGTTGATGCCAAGCTTGGTCATCCGTGATGGTGTGCATGCACCTCATGGTGACATCTTACTGAAGTAAACTCTTTCCTCCATTGCCAATAGTGCATTGGTTCGACCCCTTAATCCAACTTGTTTATTAACATGCACATGGTCTTCTTGGGTACGGTTGAACTAGAAACACGCTAATGCATAATGTCTATGCTGATCTTCAAGTGTGTGTTGGTGGTCATGCGCAACAAATGTCTAAAGTACATGTTCAACCCCAGTTGGACTTGCTTCTTGTCTTTGCCTTGGTGAGTGTCCTAAATGGGTTGGATTGCATGTGTGCGCACAATGACATGCATGCTACTGAATCCCTTGCATGTGCTCAACAACACTGCCCACCATGTCTTCTTCGTATCAGCTGTTGGGATGGATCTTTAATTTGTACAAGCACAGTTTCATCCGTAAGTGCACGTTGCGCCCACTGTTGTTCCTGATCCTGTTGCAACTCATTAATTTGTTTGTGTAGCTTCATGTTCTTCCTTGAGTCGCTGATTCGAAACATGTAACTCCTTCTTTGTTCCATCTTCTACCTTCACGTAATCTTCATGTCACGTCATCACTTTATAGCATGAGTCTCCAAAGTTACTTTCATCATCAATGGACTTGCTTGAGCTTGCAACCATGTTCCGCCTCAGTGTTGTCAAGAACTCTCCTCTTGCATTCATTGCATTTGGTATGTTGTCTTCAATTGTTGTTCATGATGTTTCTCGCTGTGATGTTGTTGCTATCATATCCTGTTTTCCTTGTCTACAAACATCTTGATGTCTTCATGGGTAGGCAAGTCCATGAACACTTGATTGACTGCATCCCCAAGTGTGCTCTGAATGGTGTCTTCATCTCTTCTCTCCTGGAAACCATTGTACCTATACTGCTGAGAGGAAGATGAACACTTGGGATACTTGGAGACATGGCAATACTCATGGCAAGAAATCTGTTAGTTGAAAACCAAAATGAACATGAGAATTGACTTACAACGTACCTAGGAGCATGATCATGAAGTTTTCACAATTTTGATTGGGAGGTCGGGAGACCGACTACCAAGACTGCACAAGGTACAGTCTAGGCTATTGGGAGACTAGATGACTGCTAGAATTGCACAATGCATATTCTAGTCTGGCTGTTGACTACTAGGATTGTGCAATGCACAATTCCAACTAGGAAGGACTGTTGGCATAGGGATAGATTTGCACAATTTCTTGGGCCAAGTAACCACCTTCCTCTAGAAATGTGCAAACAGCCCTAGAGGCCAGTGTTGGGCAGGAATGCTCAAATCTAGAGTGGAAGGTGAGCCTTCCTTCCCTAGATTGTGCAATGCAGCCTTGGTGAAGGCAGAGTTTGGGCCAAGGTTGGCCTGACTCGCCGACAGGCAACTAAAAGAAACTAAGATAGTAAATGAATGGTGACACTAAGTGATAGCAGAAGTGATTGAAAGTGCATGCAAAACATGAATGAAATATTCAGCAAACAGATCAACATGCATGTGGGTGAGGTAGTTCGCCAGTTGGGTGAACATCCGTGCAAAATAGTTTCAAGCATGCGACAACAATGAGATAGCAACATAAACTGAAACAGAGTTAGACAAGCTAGTATATATGTAAATGATAACAAGTGTTCAAAGAAATCAAGAAAACAATACTCCCACAAGTGAAAACACAAAAAGCGACAGAAATGCGTCTGGTTGATGAGTTTTGATAACATCGAGGTTGTGACACGCATGCCACGAATCTAGGGGAAGCGACACTTGGTGGGAGGTTTTGGAATTGCTCCTTGCATGTAACCTCTAACTGCTAAACATAGATCCGTGAAACAAGGGATTACTTTGCATGCTTCCTTGGGAGAAGCAACCCATGCATTAAAGTTTGTTTTGCTAAGTCCCGGAGGGAACCAGTCAACTCAGATACACATGCAAGAGACTACTCGACTACTCGAAAAAAATGCGCATTTATGGTTGGGAGTTGGGCTGGATACCCAGGAGATTTGTTCAATTTTTAGGCAGAGTAGTTGATTGCCGCCCATATTTGAGAAAATTATGGGTTGAGCATCCTTGCTGGGGAAATTTGCACAAATCCTGTTGGGAGTGTTGGCAAGCAGGATTGTGCAATGTTGGAGCTCAACAGGCTTCCAAAGAGGATTGCGCAATTTTTGTAGGGAAGGTTGGTTACCCTCTAGAAATGCGCAATTTTCAAGGGGAATCTACTCAGCCTACAGTTGGACCAAGTGCAGGTGAACAATCTGTGATGGGAATGGATCAAGCTGTGACCGACAGGTTGTCTTTGTGCAAGAAAGACACTGAAGGTTGTGAACTTGATGAAGCAAGTCAAGCTACTATGAAGTTTGAAAGGGAGGCTCCAAAACGAGGCTAAGGCAAAATTTTGGAGGATGGTTGTAGTTGCTACAACAGGTACCAAGATCTTCTTCCCATGATATGGAAGACTCAGTTAATCAAAATGCATCAAACCAATTTGATTCTATGGGGGGCTCTACTTCTGAGAGGAGTTAGAGGCCCGCTAGTTTTGCTCGAGAACAAATTTCTAAAATCTACAATGTAGTACGTAGCGATGAGGTTGATGATGTTATTGCTGATTTTAATGGAAAATGGAATTTCATTTAATGCTACCCATTCTCCACATTACAAAGAAATGGTGTGAAAATCATAGTTGTTGGGCCAGGATATGCACCTCCAAATTACAACAAAATGAGGACATCATTGTTAGATAAGGGGGTGACAAGAATGTAGGGGTAGTTATGGATGGTTGGATAGACATTCAACCAAGGCCATTGTTCAATATTATGTTACATCTCCAGTTGGGCCCTATTTTTTAAGAGAAATTGATTGTAGTGGGAAACTAAAGGATGCTACCTTCATGTTTGAAGTATTTAAAGAATCAATTGATGAGCTTGGTCCTTCAAATGTAGTACATGTAATCGCAAATGCAACACCTGTTTGCAAAGCAGTGGGTTTGATGGTTAAAAGTCGATATAGGCATATATTTTGGACTCCCTGTTGTGTACATGCCTTGAATAATGTCCTCAAAGACATTGGAAAAATATATTGGATTGCAAAACTAATTTTAGATTCAAGATATGCACACGTGTACATTTGCAACCACCATGTCTCTTTAGCAATCTATAAGATGTACTCAAGGAAGAGGTGTTTGAAACCTGAAGAAACAAGATATGCTACATACTTCATTTGTCTTCAACATATGGTTAAGGTGTATGCATCCTTACAAGCCACTGTTGTTTCCCAAGAGTGGAATGCATGGTCTTAATCTAAATCAATGCAGGCAAAGAAGATAAGAGATCAACTTCTCAATGATGATTGGTAGTCTGATTGTAAACATGTTGTTTCTTTCATAGCTCCAATTGTGGATTTGATTAGGTATGTAGATTATGATTCCCCCACCCTTGGAGAAGTTTATGAATGTATTGATAGCATGGTAGGCAAGATAAGGCACATCATTAAAGATAGAAATCCCTCTTTGGAGTTATTCAATGAAATTCATAAGATAATAAGGAAGAGATGGATCAAACTCAATACCTCTCTTCACATGGTTGCTTATGCCCTTAATTGAAAGTGGTATATGGAGAGACCAAACAAAGTTCTACCCATTGATGATGAATAAATGAAACAAGGATTTCTTGATGTTGTTATCCCTTACAATTTCCTAGGCTAAGAAGGAAATCGAAAAAGGTAACCTCGAACCACTTTCAGTTTAGTAGCTAGCACTATTGAACCAGAGAGGGATCTCTCTAAGGATTTTTCTATGAATAACTGAAAAAAAATAAAATAAATAAATAAATAAAAATTTAAAAATAAAAAATAAAATTTTAATAAAATATAAATATATATATATATATATATATATAATAATAATATATATATATATATGTGTGTGTGTGTGTTTTAGGCTAGGTATACAAGTTTTGTTTAAGTATTTGATAATTTAGGGTTTTTAGTTTGTTGGACTAGGGATTAGAGCATGTAATTAGGTCAAGGCCTCAAGTATGTAGTGAAAAGTATAAAGAGGAGCTAGATATCAGTGCATTATGGTGAACCTAAAGTGTTGTTAATGTAGTATAGGTCTGAGAGTTCAAGAGAAAATAATGAGCATTTAAAAACATGAATTCATTAGTCTTAGAAGAAAAGAAACACAAGCATGATTTCCACATAAATAGAACTTAAATCTAAGAATTATGTCTATATAACTACAAGGAAAACCATAGGAAGAAGATAAATCATGAAAAGAGAGATGATTTCATCAATTAGAAGCTGATATGAAAGGAAACTAACACCATAGACTCACTGAACAAGTATTCCTGAAATATAGTTGCAACTGCTCCTGTATTAGTTGTAAGAGAACATAAGGTATCAAGCCTCTCCACAAAAGTCCAACCCTTCCCACTTAATGAGAAAACATACATATAGACTCAAAAACAATAATTTTCCCACCTTCAGGGGTCGAATCCTTAGGTGTTGAAATAGTTAGCAAGAATCTTTCAACAAACTAGAGGAAGTAAGAAGGTCAAACACAAACTCTTCTTTTAGACTTCAAATTGAGTTTTGCTACCTTTATGAGGCTTTAATTAAACACTAAAACAACCTATCATGTCTATTAACTCCACAAATAAATCATAAAGTCATTAAAATATCCAAATTACATCACTAAAACAAAATCTGGTGAAATTTGCAATGAAAAGTCTGATACAGGAAAAAATGTAGTGCAATTCCTCTATAAGTGTAGCACCAACTTGTAGGCAGTTTTTGGAGGTCTTCTAGAGGTCAAAACTGAAAAGTACGAAAATATTCGACTGGTATTTTGTGTCTAGTTTCTAGATCAACTTGAATTTTTAGAAATGGAGCACGATAAGGCCTTCAAAAATCTATTCTCTCGAGGTGACTCTATAAGCATAACGCATGTTCCAGAATGGTGGTAGAACGTGTGTTTTTTCACCCCTTTTCGACTTTTTCTCTTCACCAGTTTGACCTGCTTCCAAAAGTGGATTTTTGAGATCCTTAGGGAAAAATCTATCCAGGCATATAGATTTTTCATTATTTGGAGCTCTGAAATGAAAGCATAGTGCCAAGGCGCTGTGCATATAGAATTTTCTGTGTTTTTTAAACAAAAAAAAATGACCAAAATTTTCTCCAAATTTCCTCAAAATTGCTGAGTGGGGGTTAAAATAGGATATGCTATTCCATGAGTGAGGCCTCAACAAGTAAATCAAGCCTATCCTTGTCCTTTTGACCAATTAGGTTTTCCTTGAGTTTGCTCTTCAACTGCTTGATCCTAACTAGAGATATTTTGTTTCTGGTATAGTAGTGCATAGCCATATGCCTCTGCAAGTTGTTGTTCTATTTTCCTTCTTGAGGAGCTTCTTCAGGTGTCCATTTACCTTATCAAGCCAATCATCCCTATCTTCATTGATGTTTCTCGTGATTGGGCCATCTACCATAATATGCTCTTTTGGTGGAGAAATCTCTCTTTGTAGATCAAGGGCTCTTTTAGCTACTCTAGTCCTAGGTTTACCTGATGCAATTTTCTTTCCGTTACCCTTGGACACTTCCATTTCAACCATTGATTTTCCCTTTGTATCCTCTTTCCTTGAATTTGCTGCTTGTTTTTCTTGAATCATTGGGTTCACCTTTAGTTGCATATTCTCTTGTTGTAGGTATGCTATTAGAGCATTTGCCTCTATCAATTTGCCTTCCAACTTCTTGATTTCAACCTCCTTAACCCTGATGATCTGATCTTTAATTATGCCTTCTTGTTGATTCTCCGTAGATGACACATGTGTATCCGGATGATAGGACTCTTCATGCTATGAGGAAAATGTCTCTTTACCTATTGTAGGATTGGCCCCTTCAACCATCTATTGAGAAAACACAAGCCTATCACCTGTAGAATAGGTCTGAGACCCTTCTACCCTATCTTTCCTCTTAGTCAATCTGCTTGAAGAAGTGATATCTTGCAGCATGGATGAGCCTATAGGTATTGTTTTATCATTAGACCTAGTTGAAGAAGATGGAAGAAACGTTGAACTAGAAAAATGGTCCCAAGACATATTTTCTTGTGCTAGTTGATGACAAAAAAGCACTTTCACTATGCTATGATGAAACAAGCTAGATTAGTGATTCTCCCCTTGCTTTTGTACCTTCTCTGTCATTTTGATCAAACTTTTGTACAAGTAATAGGACAAGTTGAGTTGCGGTTCATCGGTGAAATGAATCAGAAGTTTCATGTGGTACTTATAAATCCTTGAAAACCTACCTTCACATGCGAAATACCTCATGATCATTTTCATGAGAGGTGTGTGCTTATCTAGCAAATGTCTGAATGGAAAAAATGTAAGTTGGAGCTACCTTGTACTGTGCTTTTAGGTCCATTTTGTAGTTTTGAAGGTCAAGGTCTTCCCTTTTGAACCAGATCTCTCCAGTTTTTGGAACCCCTGTAGTTGTGGAGATAAGTTGACTCAATGCAGTGATTTGGAACCTTGCTATGGTCACTTTTTCCTTTTTGAGCTTAGTGGCAAAAGCACTAGTCAATTGGTCCTGATATTTAAATTCTTCAACCCTCTGACAAAATTTAAGGTATCCAACATCTTCAAAATATTTCATGACAAAGGGAGAAGAAAATACCTCATGGGTTAATTTAGGTTCATGTATAATGACATGTCCTCCTCTATGTTTCTTCTGCTCTAATGTTTCAAGCTCCATCTTAGCACTTAGCTCTTAGGATAGAAAATTATGGTTTTGACTATGTGAAAACATGGGATTTTCAAGACTTGTGAGGGAGTTTGGGGAAAATGAGGGGGATAGGGATGTGAGAAAATTCTGAGAAAATTTGGGGAGGTAGTGGGGGGAGTTTAGGAAGCTAGGGAAATTGGAATTACCAAATTTGGGTGAGTGGAAGGTTTCCAAAACAAGAAAACACAATCCTATAGTGAAAAAGAGTGTAATTTGTCTAGGGTTTGGGTAGAAATGATGAAATTTGGGAGTGTGTTTTATGGGATGTGTGTAGGTAAGTGTATTTAAGGTAGATGATGGTGTGGAAGTATATAGGTATGAGTTTTAACAACAATTTTGACAAGAGAAAAGTGAAAACCTTTCAAACTGTTTTCAAAACCCTAGGAAGTAGAGATGGGATAAATGAGCATAGGTAATGGAAATATAAAGAGTTTGAACCCTAGGATATAAACACAAACCCATTTCAACTATAGAGTAATGTCACCATGATGGAGCAAGTAGCTGTAAAGGGTCCACACTTTTGGAGAAACCTGGTAATGCGTAGCAAAGGTAGGGTCATTTGCGTAGCACAATTTCTAGAAATCAATTTTGGATGCAAGAAACCCTTCTTGGCATGGCACAATCACCTTAATGGAATGATATGGCATGTTGGATGAAATAATGAGCAAGTGAAGAATGAAAAGAGTGAGTGATGAGCTTTTATAGATGAAGAAAAATCAATTTTCCTTTGTACAATAATAGTGGGCCCACCAACAATTTACACTTGGACTTGACACTTTATTTTTTATGATTCTATGATGATATTTCATTTGAGAAAATGAAATAAAAACATAGATTTCAAAACTTAGTTACCAAACTAACTTCCACTATGCCTTATAACATGAATTTGAATAGTAAAAAGACCAATTTTCCATAATTACACCTAGTGACCTAGTAGTGACCTAATGATGACTTATTAATGAATTATCTGGTGGATTATGAACAAAAATGAGAATGGGACTCTACTAATGATGATATGTCTTGACCAAGATAGTGCCTTTGACCATGAGACTGAAAGGAATAGTGAAGACTGACTTTCATAACGGTGATCAAATTTTTATTGAAAAACTTTTTGAAACTATAAAATTTGACTTGAAACCCTAAAAATAACTAGGTAATAGCGCATTTGCTTGCTGGTGACTGGCATGATTGACAAGCATTAACATATGCCATACGAAAAATCTATACGCCTAATGAAGCAACTGGAATGTGAGAACAATTTATTGATTTTTCTACCTTAAACCCTTCCAAATTATCTCAAGATGCAAGGGTGGACATCAACATTTATGCACAAAGGAATCCCATTGGATGGTGGAGAATATATGGGGGAAAGCCCAAGATATTCGAAATCTTGCCTCATGGTTTCTATCTCAGGTTTCTAGTTCATCAGAATCTAAAAGGAATTGGTCTACTTATAGTTTCATTCACTCTATTAAGAGGAATATGCTTACCTCTAAGAGAGTAGAGAAATTGATTTATATGCATAGTAGTCTTAGACTTTGCTCAAGGAAGCTAGCTGAGTATTTAGATGGCCCCGCAACAAGATGGGATGTTGATACTGAGGAGGCTTCTTATATTGATGATGATGAGGATAATCCTTCACCAAATGTAGGTTTAGTTGGCATACCTTTGGGTAGCATTGCAGGTGATCTTGATATTGATGATGGTGATGATGAAATTGGAGTGCCTAGCGAGGCCAAGGTTATACGGATAGTCTTGATGCTGAAGGTTTCACTTTATGATAATCTTCAACTTTAGTCTTTAATGTTATGTTTTGGCCTTTGAGAATTTTTGGACCATGTATTACTTTGCCACTTTGGACATTTGTCTTTTTTTTTACTATGTACTACATTGGGCATGCTAGTAATATGGATATTAATATGATGAGTTCCTCGATTTTCACTATGCTTCCTAAATTCAAAAGTGTCTCTTGAATCATTTACATTTTCAAAATTTCATTTTTGAATTTGATATTCATATAATAAATTAAAATTTTAAATTGATTTTAATATTTTAAATCTTTTAATATTATATATATATGTATATGTATATGTAATTATTTATATATATATACTATATATATCTGTGTTACCTTTCTCAATTAGTTGTTTCCTAGAAATTTTGGGGAAACCTCACCCGTACCTAAGTTCCCAACATTCCTAAGTTCCAAAAACTCATGCAACATAGTACTTTTTTATGAAATAATTAATATTCATAGTCTGATCCACTCATCTCCATAACGTAGCTGAGATAAATGAAGGGCTTAGCTTCTTCATATGTCAACTCCAGATACCATTAGCCTGGAAAATTTGCCCCTCGTCCAGTGCACTTGTATTGTCCATAGAAGACAGTCTTGTACAGAAACATAAATTACCATTATAACTAACAATGTAGCTCGCATTAAATAAATAGCATATAACAAGAGAAGATCATGAAACCAAACCCGGATTTATGAGTATGGGAAGAATGCAATTGACAGTTCTCTGGAGGGTTCACCCTAGTTATACTAGAAGGACAAGGACATGATAAAGAAATCACAAAATTTTTGGGTGGAGTGAGATAAAAACTTCTGGGACATGTCTTAGAATTCCCATGAGATTTCCCCTGATAGAAGAGGTGCAAGCATGAAGGTATGTATCATAGGTAGTTAGGAGGGTTTAATGATAACATCTAGAGTTTTCACCTAGATTGAAGTTTCATTCTTACATGATATGGTGCTTCATTGTGAGCCATCTATATACTCGTTATCTTGACTATGTAACTCTTCCTTATTTTTTCCAATAACGAGAAGAGTGATACCTATAATTGTCAAATCAATTGACTCTTCCTACAATTGTCAATGTCAAGTGATACCTACAATTGTCAAACAAATTGACTCTTCCTACAATTGTCAATGTCAATTGAGTGTATCCCCATTGTGACATGATGCTCCTGTATGCCGATCAGAGATGGAATTTGATAGGAAAAATTCCCGTCATAGTGCATTTTATCCGTATTTAACGTTTAAAATTATTTGGTACCTAATTTTTTAAACTTGTTTGAAACTCAGGAAAACATATTTTTGGCATTCAACAATTTTTTTAAAATGTCCTTACGCCTATTTATTTTCACTTTTTTTCCACTTACTAGTATGGGGTGCTCTTCATTTTTTCCACCTACCAATACAGGGTGCTCCAGGACCCAGGTGGCATTGGCAGTTGTTATTCCACTGGAACTTCAAAGATGGATTTGGCGATTGTAGATGGGCAATGGGCAATGTCCAACATTCCAATTTCCTGCAATCAATTTTAATCCATCAATGCTTTCATGGACATGATTCATTCATCTATGTTTCTGAAAAGTAAAGACTTCAGAATTGTTGTTTATTTCAATGATCATGTCCTTCCCGAAAGCAATGCATTATGTCACCACCTGAATTGTAGTTTATTTCAATGATCATGTCCTTCTCGATAGCAATGCATTATGTCACCACCCACCTTCTCTAGCTACTAAGTGTAAGAATTTATTGACCAGAGTGGATGTTGTATAGGGTGGAACACTATTGAAAATGCTTGATCTTCGCTGGATTTGGGCAACCTGAACGGACTATTGTTTTCTCTTTTCTCTTCTATCCTTATGGATTTTGCAAAAAATTTCATAGGGTCTAATTGTTGGTGGTGATTTTTCTTGCAATTCTCCTACATGGTCTCTAAATCTCTATCAACAAGGAGTTTTAGGGTCCTCGAGATAGCCCACAGTGGACAGTGATTCACCTCCAGCAGTCAACCTAATAATCTGTGTCCACACCCCTTCAGAAATCTACAAGTATTCAGCTCAGTCCACAGTGGAAAAGGGTTCACCTCCAACCTAATAATCTGCATCCACAACACTTCATACATCTACAAGTATTCGGCTCAAATACAACTTACCACTCAGAGCATCTAGGTTAGCTTTTCCTTTCAATCATGAACTCGTTAATAAATTTTCTACCCGTCGAAAGTTTCCCATTGCAGCCTTAGAACTGACAATGTTTAGAATGCTATAACATCAAACAACTTGTTCTTCTCCAGTGACAACCTGCTCAAGTTGGCCCAAGTCAAATGGTTCTTTCTAATACATATCAAAAGCAAACTTACACCATTGAGATTTTGGAACATTTATGGTTATAAAATTAGAAGACGCTTGGAACAGTTGGTTGTCTAGTTGGGAGTCCTAAGAGTCCAGTTCAAGTTCTTTTGTTTAATTATAACATACTGGATTCAAACAAATTTAGTGCATTGCATCCTAATTAGAATGATCCCCTTCTAGTGACCTGAAACAAGGCTTTGAGAACATATATAGAAGCTTTTAAAAGAAATTTCTAATATGGTGAATAATTATGAATAGTTTGGCAACTAGGGAGCTAGGTGATGTTTCCAATAATAGGAACTAGTCCCTAATAAAGGTATGAAGCACACTAAAATTCTATTTTCTTAAAATTCCACAGTCTCTAATAAGGGTATGAATCATGCTAAAATGTTATTTGCTAAAAACCCTAAGGTATAACCTAAAATCCATTGTTTGTTTTGTGTTATAATCACCAATAGTCTCCACAAGAACACAATCCATGTTTAAAATGATGAAAGAGATTTGCATCTCTTACAATGACTTCTCGCTTAACAAATTTTTAAATGAACTTGGTGGCATTATGGAAATCTCCACAGACACGAAGGTTCTTCACAATTTGAATTGGAATTTTAGGTGGCAGACTCATAAGCCCAAAAGAAATAGCCAACCTCTCACTGTGGTGGAAGACAGAGTCTTCTTTCTACTCATTCTCAACATCATGCAACACATATCTTGTGTCAGGCACATAACCTGCTTCCTTTATTAATTAAGTCAATCTACCATACTCTGCATTTTTGGCTGTGATTTTTCTCCCACTAAAAATAAATGTATTTTATTCTTGATTTTTATCCGGCTACATCCCAGGTCCTTTTTCACCCTTGCATCCCTCATCAATTTCGTAACTTCTGTCACCTCATCCCATCTACTTGCACTGACATACATATTTGATAGCAACACATAGGTTGCAGCATCATGTGGTTCAAATTTAAGGACATGTTTGGCGGCATGTATTCCTAACATTATATTCTCATGGTTTCTGCAAGCACTAAGCAAGGTTCTCCAAACCATCAGACCAGGTTCAAATGGAATTTCATTGATGAAGTTTTGTGCTTCCTCCTAGTGTCTTACATGACCAAGAACATCAACCATGTAGGCATAATGCTCCATTGTTGGCATGATTCCATAAAATCAAACAATGGAATCATAAAATTTATAGCTTTCATCCAATAGGTTGACATGGCTGCAAGCATAAGGAAAAATCACAAACATAATATGATTTGGCTTCATACCTACCCTTTGCATTTGTTCGAAGAGCTCGATGGCATCCTTACCAAGCCCATGTTGAGCATACCCTACAATCATCAAGTTCCATGTGACCACCTTCTTGTTGGGAATGTGGTCAAACAATTTGAGTGCATCCTTTTTACTTCCACATTTTTCATACATATAAACTAAGGAAGTTGCCACAAATACATCTGAATCAAACATTAATTTTATGATTTGGGTATGAATCTGCTTGCCATCTTCTAAAGTTGTCAAGCAAGCACATGCACATAAAGTACTAGCAAAGGTGGACTCATCTGGTTTTCCACTTGCTAGTTGAATTTGGGAATAGAGTTTAAGCCACTCATCACCATGCTCATTTTGGGCATATCTTGTGATCATAGCTATCCAAGAGATCTCATTTTGTTGTGGCATCTCATCAAACACTTTATGCACCTCTTCCATGTTTTTTAAATAGGGAGTGTATGTATTTTTAATGTGATGCAATAGTGTTTTTTTATTTAAATTTATTATTAATTTTATCATATTTGTATTTTTTTCAATGTTAAAAGGAATTGGGTATTGATTCAGGTATATATTTGGGCTATTATTTAACATGACTTTTTGGTTTATTTTGGAGTGTATGTCTATTTAGTGAGATGTAATAGTTATATTTTTTCTTTTCTTTTTTAAAGTTTATTATTAATATCATAAAAATGTTGGTATTATATTTTGTAATTTATTTTTAATGTTAAAGGAATTAGCGTAAGCATGTACTTCTATGACATGAGATTATCTTTAAATATTAGGATGAACTCAAGCTTATCATTGCATAAATATTAGATAAACTCACTAGTAAACCACTAAGCACAGGTTTGGTAACTGAATGGGCAATTCCCAAATCCCAACTATGCTCATGTGTTATATAAAGAATAAAAGAGCAATTTTTATCACTTAGTACCTTGTTAGTTTAGTAGCAATGGAGCTTAAGAGATATTTACAACACCCATAAATTTCAAATTGAGAAAAGAAAATAACTCTATCTTTGAGAAGATGAAAAAAGACATGTTGAAATTCCACATGCATTTTTGAAATGGGGCTGGTTCATTAGGTGGCAAGTTCTAGGAGGTATAGTTTGATCTCAGACAAGCTCCAGACAATACAACCTTTCAACAGAAAAAGAAAAAGGAAAGTAGACAGATCAAAAGAATATTCAAGTTCATGAGGAGGGTTTACTCTTGGCCCACGATCCAGTGGGACACGGCCTGAAAATCCAACCTCTGGGGGGAGTTTAGTTGCTTGTTATTTAGAAGAGAAAGCAGGCTTTTCAAAACTATGTTCCAATTGAACTTGGTGGTTTGGCTGACACTGTTAGTTCCTCAATATCGACCTTTGGGAGGGATCGGTCTTCTTATCTAGCACTTTGTTCTTCTGAGGCCATTGCCTAAGCTAATACCCAAGTGAAAGTGAGCTTTAAGTTTCTTTTTCTCTTGACTATAAATAGCCCTAATTGATTTAGGAATTCGAAAATTGCTGAGGAAGCAAGGTCAGGAAATGATTAAAGAGTAAAAATGTGTTTATATCGTCAAACTAATAGAAATCCTTGACTCCTTGATCCCATCTAACTTCTTGATTTTATATAGGCGATGGGAACTTCTTGTTATTCAGTCGATCTAAAAGAGTTGGTTCTCAAATCTAATTCCATTTATCAGACCAGTTGTAGTTCAACTCTTCTAGTTCTAATAGGTTAAATTATTAGTGCAACTTTGAGATGATAGCAAAACTTCTTCTTTACTATATGAACATATAGTTTAAGAATGAGACTGTGAGCAACAAAGGATTCATCTTAAAGTAATACGAATGATTGAATGGGATTACTTATGATACTAGTATTAGTGACACATGTCTCCCGTCCGGCTTCTCTGATGAACCATAATCCAATAATGTCATTCGGGACAAGATGAAAAAAGACAAGTTGAAATTCCGAATGCATTTTTAGCTTTTATGGTACTTAGAGTAGGGGATTTAATTGAGAATGAGCGTAGGAATCATTACATATAATATTAATAATATCAACTACCTAATAAACCTAATCTATGCTTAGAGTAGTTAACGTATGCTCAGAATAGTTGACAAGTAGTAATGAGAAGTCTTAAATGATTTTTTGGATTGAAAAATATACTCTTTAATTTATGATGATTTAATGTATAGATTTAGTTTATTTTTAAAAGTTAGTTAATAGAGTGAGAGACATAATTAATGGTATATATATATGAAATAGGAATATAATATATTAATTTAAATTTGTATATTTTAAATGTTTTATATTTTGGTTTTTTTAGATTTTTTTATTATTGAAATTTAATAATATAATGATTTTTAGAAATAAGTATAAGAATCATTACATATAATATTAATAATATTAATTATTTAATAAACCTAATCTATGTTGAGAATAGTTAACAAGTAGTAATGAGAAGTCTTAAAGTGATTTTTTGGATGGAAAAATGCACTATTTAATTTATGTCTATTTAATGTATAAATTTAGTTTATTTTAAAAAGTTAATTAGTGGAGTGAGGGATATAATTAATGACATAGATATGAAATATTAATATAATATATTAAATTTAAATTTGAGTATTTTAAATGTTTTATATTGTGTTTTTGTTTGTTTGCTTGTTATTTTATTGAAATTTAATAATATAATAATTTTTAAGATTTTAAATTTTTTATTATGAAAAATTATATTTTTTAATATAGAATGATTTTTTTTTTTTTGGAATATTAGAATTTTATAAATTTATTGATTATTTTTGTAATTGTAGTAATTTTTAATTATATTTTGGAAAAAAATAATTAGAAAATATACCCAGAAAAATGTCATAAGTTATAACATTTGGATTATGTTTATTAATTCTAATATGTTATAACATATTTAAACTTATTTTTTGAATTATTATTATAATTTCACAATTGTTGTATTCTTGTCCTTGGTGAAAAACAATGTGGTTCATCAATCCTAAATAATTATAATGATGTCACATAGATAAAAAGAAGATTGGTCAATTCAATTACACATACAAGAAAGATGAATAAACTCCATGTTTTATATTTTTACCTAGGTGTTTTATTTTATACATTATGTATTGTAATTATTTAGCCATATATGTTATTCAACTTTAGGGTTTGTAACCTCAAAATAATATTTTTAGAGTTCAATGAAAGGTTAAATTAGTTTTTTATATGTGGAGAGCTATGATTTATTTTGTAAATATGAACTGACTTTTTCCTTTTTTCTTCATAATTATTTTATATTTATAGTTAATATCATTTAAGCTACATGTGTTAATTTTTTGTTGTAAGTTTTATAAATTATTAATCTATTGTAATTGTTTTGCATGTAGGTAAATTATTTCCATAGAAATGCCTCCAAAAGGAAGGGTCAATCAACTATAGACAAATTTCTTGGATATTCTAAAACATCAAAAAATTCTAATGTTAAAGATATTCCATATATACCTGATTTGAATGAGGACACTAATGAAGATATGGATGAAGATTTTTTTGTTGATTTAGAAATTCTTAGCCATGAAAAGGAAGGACAAGATAATGGATCTAGTAGTTCGAGGAGGAAGATCTTCTCAAAATGAGAATTTCGAGAAGAGTGGACTATAAACTTCCTTGGGTGTATAGTATCAATGTGGAAAATGACAAGACTCGTATGAAGTGTGAAATTTGTGAGAAATACAATTCTCAAGGTCCATGGGGTATTGGAAATTGATGTAATACTATTCAATATGATGTTGTGACAACTCATGCAAAATTTGTTATTCATCAAACATCAACTCAAAAAAAATTGTATGAAATTGAAAGGTTGGCAAAACCCATTATAGAACACATCATAGCTATAAGTGAAGCTAATAAGGAAAGGGTCATAACCACCATGAAGATAGAATATTTTATTGCACATAAAGATATTTCAATTTCTACTTATGAAGATATTTTTCATCTTCAAATGCACCTACAGACACCTAATATGCATTCTCGAGTGGAGTATTCTTCCTACATAAATAGAAAAGCAACCACGGAATTCAGTCACTCTATATCAGATTACCTTGAAGAGGTGCAAGCTAGAAAAATGTTAGACAATCCATTTTTCTCTATAATGTTAGATGAAAGTATAGACAGTGGTTTGGAACAACAGCTTGTTGTGTATTCCACATATCTAGACTTAGAATGTTTGGGCCCTCCGGTGTCACAATTTAAGAAAATGATTATTAATCCTAATGGAAAATGAAAGACTATATATGACACCATCATTAATTTAAAGGAATCAAGGCAGTTGAAAAATGAGAAACTAATAGCAGTTGTGACTGATGGTGCATCATCTATGGTTGGATGTAAAAATGGATTTGTCACATGGCTAAAATATGATCTACCAAATCTTATTGGTACTCATTGCATTGCACATCGTGAAGTATTTGCAGCATCAGATGTTTCAAAGAAGATACCAGAGTTTTTGTATGTTGAGAAAATCACAAACAAGATATACTCATGGGTTGGAAATTTTGCAAAGAGAAATAATGAACTCATTTATTTATTAAAGGTATTGGAATTAGAATCCTTGCAGGTACTTCAAATCCATGGGATTAGATGGATCTCTAGGGGTCAAGTGGTTGAAAGACTAGTTACAGTGATGCCTACTATTTTGAGTTTATGGAAGAAAGAAAGAAATAATTCATGGTATCATAAGGCAAGGATTGTTTCAGTTCAATTTTGTTTGAATACGCTTGCTGATGTTTTGAAGGAGTTGAATAATCTACACAAAAAGTTTCAAGAAGATAATGAGGATGTCACATCACTTAGAATAACTATTGACGATGCATTAGATACTCTAAAAGATATTTCTGCAAACCAGATTCTTTTGCAGAAGGTGTTGTACATCTTACTAAATTTTTGAAAGAATCTAAGGATGGTTTCCTTAAAAACGTTGACAAAGAGGGGACTACCCATAGACATGATTTGTTGTATATTCAATCCATGATGAACAATTGTCACAACTAATGGAAGCTTGCATTGATGGCTCCCTCAAGAGTTGCATACAACTTACAAGAAATTATGTTCAGACATTGATTGAGAGTTTCGATTCAAGATTTCCGGATCTTTATCTTTTTAACGCAACAAGGTTGTTTAGTCCTTGTCATTATTTTTCAGACCTTTATGTGAGAGAAAATAATGCAAAGCATTAGGTTGAAACACTTTTTTCATGTTTGCAACATAAAACATGTAATGAAGGTGAAAATGTAGCAATGTTTGATATTGCAGCTTGTAAAAGAGAATTATATCAATTTATTGATGTGTTTTATTTGAATGGAGAAAGATTCTGAATGAAATGTGCATGGAAAGTATTTTCTCAAACATAAGAATGACACTCTAGGTATCCGAATATGCTAAAATTATGGAAATCAGTGCTTGTGATACCAGTGAGCCACTATTGCATATGAATGAGGGTTCTCTAACCAAAATATGATCAAAGATATAAGGAGAACAAGACTATCAATTAACACAATTGATGCATTGATGTTGTTATGAAACCAGCTCAAGAAAAGATAGAAAAGATAGATCAACGCCTTAGAATTCAGCCTCTTCGAGGGGGCAACCTCCTTTACATTACATAAATA
>APFE030430726.1:0-14889 GCA_000404065.3 Pinus taeda
ACATTAGAATCATCTTGTGTTTGAGAATTCTCTTGCATAGATCACATTTGCATAATTAGAATTCTCCTTTTCGGAATATGAATGAAAAATGTGCATAGATCACATTCGCATACTTTTCAAGTGAATTGTGCGTAGATTACAATTGCATAGTTTACATTCTGAAAAATCAATCGTAGATTTAGATCAGTTTTCTTTGATTTGAATTTACACAAAAAATAAAAATAAAAAATGTTTTGGAATTGATTTGCATTGGTTTTTCTTGATGAAATTAGTGCATTAGAGAATTTGTTATACTTTCTCTTAGTGATCAATTTTTTGCATTGTTGGAAGTGAATGGAAACTCTTTCCTTACTTTAGTTAGGATTCATCGAATTGAAAAGATTACATTATCATATTCGATTGCATTCAGTTTTGGGTCGGGTCATAACACCATTGGTTTCATATCCATTTAACCTTTTGAGTAATAACAGCCTAAATAACACAACGCTTAATTAAAAATTATCTAGTAATTTTTGTGTTTTTAGGACTCTTTCCACCAATCTAGCTTAGGCTAGTGTCTTGGAATAGGTTTTAGTTAACTCTCCAAGACAGTAAAACAAACAAGTAGCTATATCTTGCGGTAGGAGATAAATTCCAATTGTTACATCTATGCTCTGGGAAAGCTCCTCTTAAAGGAGAAGCACGAGATCGTGTCTGAAATAGTGGGGTAATCAATCCTTCCTCATTGGGAACGACGCTAGATATTCCCGTATTAAAAATGGTAAACCTCGGATTAACCATTGTCAAGGAGCCTGGGGTCACTTGTTGATAAACCTTGGATTATGTCAAGGAGCCTTCAAGGGGATTGAGCTTGTTACTCTGCCCTTGCGTGCGTATCGGATTGTAGACTGTTCCCCCAGGTATATTTGTTTCCTTTGGTAACCATAGTGACCATATTCTATAGGATTCTTTCCTAAGGTGACGGTGGAGGGAAGATCCCATTGTACCTGGAGCAGACATCGACTAGACTCACTTGGATTTTCTGGGGGGTTCTCTTCACCCGAGACGGTTTAGTGGAGGAAATTGTGCCAGTCTATTCATTAAGCAGGTTGTCGAGGTAACTGTTCCAACCGCCATTTCTGTATTGAATTTTGCGACGTTGGATTTCATCACCAACTAGTGTCTTCGGTACAGAAAGTTATTGTTTGTGTGTGGTTTGACTCCTAGATTTGATAACATGCGTTAATTTGTTTGTTTTTACTTTTAGAGACCATAGGTGTGAATTGTGAATTTTAATTGTTAGGTGTGAATTGCGAATTGTTAATTTTAGTTTTAATTTTTTAATAAAATTCACTGAAGTTGAATATAATGGCAAATGTTCCGGAATTTACCAACCAAGGAGCCCCTCTTAACGAGGATCCTAGTACTTTTCCTTTCTTTGGAAATGTTGGTCGTCCTTATATGGCTACTTTATCATTACCTGGATTTACAATAGGTTTACCGATATGGTTATTTTCAACTTCGTTGGCCCCAAATACTCCAATTGTTCCACCTCAACTGAATGCTTCACCTCAACAGAGTTCACCATCTCAACATCACCAACCTTTTGTTGATCCTTTACCTTCTTCGCCTAATTTTTCTTCCTTCATTTCCCCCTCTTCACTTGGTAAAAGCCTTGACACTAGTAACCAGGTGGCTAAGAAGAAGAAGAAAGGGAAGAAGAAGAAGATGAAGAAGAAGAAGCAAGATAAGAAAGAGGTCAACCAACCAACCATGGTTGCAAGCGTTAGTTGTGTTGAGGAAACCTCCAACATGCATCATAAACCAAAATACCCTTGCAGGCTTTGTAAGGGTGACCACTTCCTTATCAATTGTCCTGGTATTCCAAAGGTCTTGGAAGTATGGATAGAAAAATCTCATCAACTGTTCATTGATCCATCAACCAGTGATAGTCAGGTTCCTGGGAAAAAGGGAAAATTTAGTTTTCCTTGTAAGTTATGCAAAGGGAGTCATCAAACTCACATTTTCCCTCACATGGATGAAGCCTCAAAATTGTTGGAAAAGCTTACTGTTCCACAACAAGAATTTCCAACTGGTTACTGTAAACTTTCTCCTAACCTACCGTCATCTGACGGAGTGATTGATCTAATTTCAAGTACAGTCGATCACACTCTTCCATTGGAGAGTGAAACTCATGTCACTCAGGTTGATGATCCTTTAGTTGATCAAGTGGTTGATTCAATTTCACATTCGGTCAATCCCACTTTCCCTTTAGAGAGTGAACTTCATAATGCTCAGGCTCTTTTTGTTACATCATATTCCTCTACACCGGGGGGAATTTCACCTATTTCTACAGAACCCCCTCCAAGTACTGAGGTCTTTTCCTTTGATTGGAATATATTGAGAGAACCTCGTCTTCCTTCCTCCATCCCTTTCCAAATCATTGTCAAGGTTGGTGGTAGGTACATGCATCACACATAGGTAGATGAAGGTGCTTCTGTTAGTATTTTATCCTCAATTGCTTGGAAATATTTGGGTTCCCCTCAGCTTGTGCCTATTACGCAGAATCTGAAAGCTTTTAACAGAACCATTAGTGAACCTTTAGGGATCCTTCCTAAGTTTTCTATTACCTTGGAAGGTAAAAATGTATGTATTGATCTTATGGTAGTTCGAGGTCCCTTGGAGTTCAATTTACTCCTTGGGCGAGATTATGTTTATGCAATGAAAGCTGTCATATCGACACTCTTTCGCGTGATGTCTTTTCCTCACAATGGAAATATTGTGACTGTAGACCAGCTTTCATTCCCTAGTCTTGTTTCAACTACCAATAATATGATAGCCCTAAATGTTCCTAATTCTAAAGTGGTATCTACCCCGCCACGAGTTAATTATGTGGAAACGGGTCCCATGTTTTTAGTTACCGATGTAAGTGAGCCTCTCACTATTTTCTCATCTTCCTTTGATTTAGATTCGATAATTGACATGGAAAACTCTATGGGATTATTTGAACGTGATGTTCTTATCCCTTTTGAGTCCCTTGACATTTGTTCCTTCCAGAGAACTATTCTTCTGTCTGATGAAGACCTCTTGGAAGCCATGATCAAGGTGTGTCCATTGACATTTATTTCTTCCAGTTGGAAGCCATGATTAGTGAGCGCGAGGATAGTTTTTTCCTATATCAACCTCGTTAAAAAATGAAATAGGCTGTCATGAGGATAGTTCTTTTCCTGTGTCAGCCTCGTTAAAAAATGAATCAATTAGGTTCGAGGAAAGTTCCTTTTACTGTGTCGACCTCGTTAAAAAATGAATCAGTGAGTATGAGGACAGTTCTTTTCCTATGTTAACCTCATTAAAAAATGAATCAGTTGGTCAGAGGATAGTTCCTGTTACTGAGTCAACCTCGTTAAAAAAATGAATCAAGTTCAAGGAAAGTTCCTTTTACTGTGTCAACCTCGTTTAAAAAATGAATCAATTGGTCACGAGGAAAGTTCCTGTTACTGAGTCAACTTCATTAAAAAATGAATCAGGTGCAAGGAAAGTTCTTGTTACCAAGTCAACCTCATTAAAAAATGAATCAGGTGCGAGGATAGTTTCTTCCTGTATCAACCTCGTTAAAAAATGAAATAGGCTGTCATGAGGATAGTTCTTTTCCTGTGTCAACCTCATTAAAAAATGAATTAGTTGGTCTCAAGGAAAGTTCCTGTTATTGAGTCAACCTCATTAAAAAATGAATTAGGTTTGAGGATAATTCCTTGTCTTGTGTTAACCTCGTTAAGAAATGAAACAAGGATAGGTTATATAGGTAGATTGTAGAGAGTAGTCATGAGCATAGTTCCTTGTCTTGTGTCAAGCTCGTTAAAAAATGAATCAAGGATTTTATGAGCATAGTTCCTTGTCTTGTGTCAAGCTCGTTAAAAAATGAATCAAGGTTTTCAGAGTATAGTTCCTTGTTAGGTAGATTGTAGAGAGTAGTTATGAGCATAGTTCCTTATCTTGTGTCAAGCTCGTTTAGAAAATGAAACAAGGGTTTTGAGGATAGTTATTTTCTTGTGTCAACCTCACTAAAAAATGAACCAACTCCCACTAGTCTTTCCAAGATTTCGAAAGTAAACCTTCATTTCATCCTCCTGGTTGAATTCAATGAAGCTTGGGGGGCATGTACCTTGATTTGCATCATTATGCTGGGGGCATGCGAACTTATAACAAGCATAGTTTTTCGTTTCAAGCTTGCGTAAACATGAAGCCGAATCCGAGCATAGTTCTTTTCCTGTGTCAAGCTCGTTAAAAAATGAAACAAATCCTCCTCTAATTGAGTCGAGAGTTTGACAAGATCTCATAAATGTTAAGTTGTATATTTAGGTTAGCTATTTCAGTTTTTTGCATAATTTTCTTACAGTTTAAGGTCAAATCTTTCAAATGATATCGTAACTGAACCTTCATTTCATCCAACTAGTTGAATGAAATGAAGCTAGGGGGCATGTGCTCTATCAATTATGCTTAGAGGCCATCAAGCACAGTTTTCTCTCTGTTTCAAGCTTGTGTAAAAATGAAACTACTTTGAAGCATAGTTTTTCTTTGTTTCAAGCTTTTGTAAAAATGAAACCTATCTCGAGTCAATTTCCGTTATTTTCAAGACTCGTTAAACTCATGAAAATCCCGAGATTATTTTGCTATATTTCATTCTCGTAAAACATATGAAAATGCCGAGTTCTTTCCATATTTTCCTGCTTGTAAATTAAATTTAAAGTCGGCCATATGAGTACATTCTTATCATTTTTTCGAACTCATTAAAACTTATGAAAAAGTGAAAACCATGAGTACATTTTTATCATTTTTTCGAACTCGTTAAAACTTACGAAAAATTGAAACATTAGAGTCACCTTTAAGCTATTTTCTGACTCCTAAAACATGAAAAGATTGTCGAGTTTTTCTTTTTAAGCTCGTTAAAATGGAACTAAAAAGATGGTCCTCTTACAGCCCTTTTCTGATCGTAAAAACACGAAAATATTGTCGGTTTTTGTCGTTTCAAATTCGATATTGATCATAAAACAACGTGTCATTGATCTCTTTTTTACTTTCTCAGATCAGAGGCACTAATTAAAAAAGGTACTCCTTGGTCGTAAAAGATCAAGCGGTTCTCTCAAGTATTATTTTATACTTTTTCGGGCTTGGGAGACACAAATTTACGAAAAATGTCAACCTTGGAGTATCCTTAAGTTTTTTCAGACTCTCTAAAAATGAAAAACACCGAGTTTCTCCTATACTGGACTCGTTAAATTTCGACAGGTAAGGACCTGTTCAATTACAAACAGGAATAGACCACTCCTTCTTAGGGTCCGAATTTAAACTAAGTTGGACTCATCCAAAGGATGAGCTTATAATCAAGCATATGTTATCCTCCTCAGGCTTGTAAAAAATAAAGAGGTACTTGCCAAAAATGGTGGGGGAAAAGAGAGAAAAATGAGCCTATTTGTCATACTTTGTAACCACTCTTGAACACGACACTTTCATTCACCTAGGTTGGGAAATCCTTTGCCTAACAGTTGATCAAACCACATTGAAATTCTTCAGCCAGTTTCTGGGTATTAACTTTGGGTCAATCGTCACCAAACCATCTGCTGTGTCATTATGTGTTCAAGAGGTTAGTGCAAATAAGTCATTCACCTGCAAAAATATCTGTCATCCATCTTGACCATCCCTGAGTCAGTCCTTGCAACTAAATTTCTTCAAACTTGATCTATGATTTTGGGTTGTGGGCTTGCCTACGACGAATCGCTTTCTATCGAATTCAACTCTTTATCTAGAAGGATGATCTAGAAATCACCAGTACCTTAGGATCTGCATGCCTCAATGGCAGGTTTCTCGTCTTCGATGATAGGTTGCATCATTGACCTTCGATCGAAGTATTCGGTGACATGTTCGACATCGACACATCTAATCACATCTCATGGATTGTACTGAGTACTTTGAGAGCCATTGTCATTGTTGGTGGTTTCTCTCACACTTGTTAACAGTTTACATCATCGACTGGTAATCAAGTGGTTTCTACCATGATCGACTTCGACACATTCATCCGCATGGATAAAATTGTACTATTTCGAGAAGTAGAAATGAAGACCCTGGATCTAGTTTCCACCATCCAGGTTGTGAGGAATTATGTTGTAGACTATTCATAAACAGATGGCTACGTCCATACTGTGTCTACATGTGTCTATACTTATGATGTATTACAAGATCGTTCCTATATCAGAGCAGTAGTTAGTTTTCTGGGTAATTTTGATCTGAGTATGGGAATGCCTACCTCAACGATGATATGATCTCATATATCTATATTTTGCACTTGAATGTTTTTACAGGTTCCAACCGGGCTCTCCGCAAGATGATCCTCTAAATGATAAAGTACTTCACTCTTCTTAAATGATAAATGAAATCCTCATCTACTACAGACTTCGCACTTTAGGGGGCAATCTGTTACACAAAAATATCGTCACCATGATTATTTGCAGTCAGTATGGGTCTATCATCACTTATACTAGCCTCCTAAGCAAGTCTCAGACCTTATCTCTTCATGTCAAGCTTTGCAAATGAGAGAAAGACATTGAAAATCAATATTACTCTGGTCCCGCACTTTCTCCTACTTTTACCTGCGGACCCGCACCCTTTGTTCATATTACTTGCGTACCTGCACGCTCTATCTGTAAAGGGGTGGGTGTGTACCCTTAGAAAAGTTTTTCTAAAAAGGCGCAAGTTTATCCTAAAAAACTCACTTTTGGGTTAATTCTAGATGTTTCTAGAAGGATTTTGACGTGGATTGTTTTCTCCAAGGTGGATCATGCATCCCAAAAGAGAAGGAGCTAATCCCTTGATAGGAGGATCTATCCCTTTGAAGGAGGGCTTTATCCCTTTGAAGGAGGACCTAGTAACTTCCCTCCATTGCACTATAAATTAAGGAATCGGGTCAGTTGCTAGAGAGGTTAGAAGCTGAACATTTTGAGGGTCAATGCTGATGGAATTGGGATTTCCTAGTTAAACTTGAGAGGAGAGATCACATACCTTTTGGTTTCATTGGGAAGTGAGTGAAACTTGTCAAAGTAGAGGAGACTTCTTGTCAGACCCTAGGAGGAGCTTGTACAACATCAAGGCACAGGTTGTAAAGTTCTTCCTCATTTGAATTAATATAATCAGATTCATTTTTCTCAACAAATTGTCTTATGTGGTTTGTTTCATAATCTCCTTGATCATTATGATGAATATGCTTTATGATATTGGATTTTCAGGTGCTATTTAATTTGTTTTCTTGTTTGTGTTTGTAGACTTACACTTCAAGGAAGCTCATTTGGAGTGAGGGAGCGAGGCTTCCACAAACTTGCATTGGACCCAAGGTAGGCCTAAAACACTTGTTTGCCTTTGTTTTAATTGTATATTTAGAGAAAGATAGTTTTTGATTGGCTTGATTGTCACTAGATATCTTTAGATACTAGGAAGGTCGATCTTGTCCGCAACCTCGACTCATTCTGTGTGACAGTATCATCTACAAATTGTTAGTGAGTCAGGGCCTAACCATTTTCAGTTAGTTGCAGACCTTTAATCTTTCCTGTTGCTTTTGCCTACTGTATTTCCCTACCCAGACCTTCCATCATGATGATAAAAAGAAAGGGAGAGAGCGGGTCTCCCTGTTTGAGGCCTATTGAAGGACTAAAAATCTCATAGGGAGAGCCATTAACTAATATAGAAAAGCTAGAGGAGGTCACCAGTGCCATCACCCATTTGACCCAATTATGATCAAATCTAAACGAAATCAGCATTTTCTTGATGTAGGCCTAGTTTACCTTGTCATAAGCTTTGGAAATATCTAATTTCATGATCATGCCTTCGTGCCTCTTGCTAGTTAATGAGTGCACCACCTCTTGAGCTTGAATGATGTTATCAAGAATTTTTCTGCCTTCCACATAACCTGATTGTTCCCCTGAAATAAGAATCAGAAGCAAAGGTTTGAGTATGTTAGCCACAAACTTGGATATAATCTTATAGATTACATTACATAGGGCTATCGGTCTATATTTATTTGGTGTATGATCAATGTCTTGTTTGGGGATCAAGGCGATGGAGGATGTATTGGGCACTTTCAGAATGGTTTTGTTTAACCTGGAGTCCTCCACAACATTCAAAATGTCTTGCTTAACAATATTCCAGCACGCTTTGAAAAAGTCCACATTAAAACCATCCAGGCCTGGTGCTTTACCATTCTTCATTTCTTTGAGGACTTCCCTAAGCTCCACTTCCATTACTAGTCTATTAAGGTTGAAATTGTCCTCTCTGGACACCAGTTTCAGTATATTTCTAGTTACCTCCCTGATGAATTGCTCTCTATATGAATTGTTCTCCTGGGTTATACCTTCGAAGTGGTGGACTAACACGGTTTCTATAGCTTCATGTGATATCTGAAGCTCCCCCTCCTCATTCTTGATAGAAGAGATTATGTTGTGAGTTCTATTGACCATGATGGTTCTATGCAAAAAACTTAGTATTTGAGCCATTGAACTCTGGACTTTTGTCTCCAAAATATTTCCACTTATTTACATAGATTTTCCCATTCTTGAAAATGTTTATCCGCTTGATCACTAATGCCTTTATCAAAGCATTCCTTGATCAGAGCTTGGTTGAGAACCTGCATTTTGTTCTCAACAACTTTTTTCTCGTCAAAAATATTGCCAAAATATTTTTTGTTCCATTCTTTAAGCTAGAGCTTGATGTGATTTAGTCTTTTTTGAAGAAGGTACATTCTAGTTCCTTGAATCTGCAAATCTTCTGACCACCATTTTTCAATGTTGTTGAAGAATGCTGGGTGCAACGGCCATATATTTTCAAATCTGAAGGGTTTGTTCCTGGGAGTGCCTATACCCTTAATCAACAACTGAATTGGCTAGTGGTCTGAGCCTCCAAAGGGAAGAACTTGCGTTGTTACCTCTTTATCTTTCAACATAAGATTCTCAGAGATGAGGAATCTGTCTAACTTAGAGGCAACATGGGAACCTCCTTCCCTTTTGTTATTCCAAGTAAAGAGGCTAGTTTCAAATTAGTGTCAACAAGATTCATATTGCCTAAAAAGGATTGGAAAGTTAAGGAGTCTTTACTTAGAGCTCTTGTTCCACCTTTTTTCTCCTATAGAGATTTGATCATGTTAAAATCCCCTCCTATGATCCAGGGTATATTTGCATGTTTGTCCCTGAGATCCACTAGGGAATCTAGAAACCTAAGATTTTCATCTATCCTCTGAGGACCATAAACATTTGTGACCAGAAAGGTGTCCCTTTCTCCTACAGGTTGAATAACAAATGATAAATAATTTCTGGAAGCCTTAGCATCCAGAAAAACAATTTTGTGGGGGTTCCATAGGGTGAGTATTCCCCCTGCTGTTTTCTCTGCTTTGAATTCAAGAAACTCAAATCTGCTAAGCCATTTTCTATGAATTTGTCTTAATTTTTGAATGGAACATTTGGTTTCTTGGATGAAAATTATATCTAGTGTTTCTTGTTTCATTCTGTTACTAAGCATTCTTTGCTTTCTCCTACTCCCTAGACCTTTAATATTCCAAGATGTGAACTTCATTATTAAAGATTTGTAAAGGAGTAGCTGGCTAGATCTTTCATCTTACCTGAATCAATCATCAACTTTCCACACTCCATCAAGAGTTCATTCTGCTTTTTCCTACCACTCTTCTTGCCTGGGTTTTTAGTGGCCAATCCCAGAGTGGTTTTCATCATTTTCACATCTCCATTGTCCTTCTTATCGATAGAAAAAACCGTTGTATTCTGTTGAACTTTTCTTGAGGTAACGAATCCACTCCTCCTGTGGTTCCCTTCATCAAGAACCCTTCTAGATCTAGGCTTTCTTTGTCAAGAATTTCTTGTAGTTCATGGTCCTCCAGGTCCATTTCATTCTGGGTCATTTCCTGATCCATTTCTTGTTTAGCATCACTCATTGCAGCTTCTTTCTGGTACTCAATATTTTGTGTTTGTTCGCGGTTTTCTTCCTTCTCCTTTTCTATAGTACTTCCTTCCATTGCTTGATCTTCTTTTGTAATCTCTTCCTCTTCCTAAAGGACTTGGAATTTTTTCTGCCTGGATTTTTTTCCTTCGTCTTGAGGTTGTTTCAGTCCTCTTTTACCTCCTTTACCTTGAATCACCACTTTCTGGAAGCTGTATGTTTCTTTCATTGTGTTAGTTTTTCTCTTGTTTACTTCTTTACTAAGTGGGCAATCTCTGAAAAGGTGTTCATGTTCATGACATTAATGACATTTGAACAGAATGTGTTCATAGTCTACTGTTTACACCCATTCTTCATCATAAACTTCCAAGATCACCTCATTTGGTAGAGCTCCTGATAGATCCATTTCCACACATATTCTCGCAAAGGACGTGTATTTTCCCCTTCTAGTGGCTTCAGAGGCTTTAACGTAGTGTCCTAATTTATTGCCTATGGCAGCTAGTGATTCATTTTGCCAGTAATCAAGAGGTAGAGAATAGAGCCTTACCGAGACTGGAACTGAAGTAAAAGTTTCCCTTTTTGGAACAAAATTCATCTTCCATAGTCTCATGTAGATTCCCACTGCAACATAGAAGTAAGGCCCTCCAAATATTCTGTCCTTGTCTTCAATATTCGTGAACACCACTGTAAAGAATCCCTTAGACCCAAGATGTAGATCTATGCTCCCTTTAGGTTTCTAGTGGTATTTAATCCATGACTGTAAAGCTTTTTCAGTGGGCTATAGTCCCATGAACTTACAGATGATGGCATACGTCTGCATGTGCTCCCTGTGCGCCTGCAGAGTTGGATCATTTAAAATGACCCTGGGTGTTATCTCTACTTTGGGTTTGCAGGGTCCTTTTTGTTTTTTGTCTTTAGTTCCCTGTCTTTTGTCTTCTGCCTCATTGTCTTTTGTGCCATTCTTTTCCTTATTTATGGCTTCTTCTACTTCCTCTTCCATATTCCTTTTCCCTTCCTCCCTAGTTCCTCTAGCATTTTCTAGAGGTTTCTTGCCTCTGCTGGCCACGACCTCCTTGAAGGATGGAGTGGGGCTCCCTCCTCTACAACCATTTGTAGGGTTCTCCGACTGCTGCTACCTGCATGCTTTGCTGGTCACCCTCATTGTTCGCTCTCTACCATCTCTTCATATATTATTATAATATATATATATATATATATTTATATATATATATATATATATTATAATATATATATATATAGATATTATATATATCTATATATATATATATATATATAATTTATATATACATATACATATACTATTATTTTAAATAAAAAAAGTCAAAGAAATGGATTATTATGTAAAGGACCAAGTCTTATATCATTTGGGAAAGTTATGCATTCCACAAACTGAAAGAGTTAACATAATTTGAGAAGCACATACTTTTCTCATATTAGGTCATTTTGGTGTAAGTAAAACATTTTCACAATTTCAAAGGTTCTGTTATTGGCCAAGAATGTATGAAACAGTTTCTAGATATATCAAAGGGTGTACTATGTGTGCTACAAGCAAGCCCAATAATAGGAAATTAGGCTTGTACACTCCACTTCCAATTCCTTGTCATCCTTGGGAAAGTATTTCCATTCATTTTTTTGAGGGATTGCCAAAGTCTCAGAAAGGTCATGATTATTTGTATGTTGTTGTGGATAGGTTCATTAAAACGTGTATTTTGATACCATGTAACAAGCAGGTTATAGCCGAACAAACAACAAAGTTGTTCTTTCAGAATGTATGGGTTCATTTTGGGTTACCCACTTCTATTGTATCTGATTGAGATTCTTGATTGGTTGGGAAGTTTTGGTCAAATCTATGGGAGTTGATGGACACCAGGTTAGAGAAGAGCACAAAATTTCATCCACAAACAGATGGTTAGACATAAGTGGTTAACAAGATAGTGATCCAGTTGCTCAGAGGTTATTGCAACAAGCATCTCAAGCTTTGGGATGAGAATTCGTGTTATGTGCAACATGCTTACAACCGTGCCAAGCACTCTTCTACTCAGAGATCTCCTTTTGAGACTTGTTTTGGTTTTATACCAAAGTCTCCTTTGGATTTTATCTATGGTAAGGACATAGCAGTTGATGGACATAGTGATGTGGACAAAGCAACCAAGTTCATTGAATAAATCTAGGAAAATCACTAGGCAGTATAGGAACAACTGGAACAAAGTCAAACCAAGTACAAGGTAAGACATGATAAGCATTGAGCTGAGCATAGTTTTCAAGTTGGTGATCAAGTTTGGATGTACATCAGCAAAGACAAAATGTAGGGTGAAGATAAGAAGCTAAAACTAATAAGGTATGGACCTTTCAAGATACTTGATAAGGTTGGTGAAAATTCTTTTCGCCTTGATCTACAAGCTTATACGGAGAACAAATTAGTCATTAATGTTGAAAACTTGATATTGTATGAACCTTCATTGATTGAAGATCTTGAAGAGCAAATTCAGTTGCCTTCTATTGAGGATCTATTGCCTGAGTATCTCAATGAGTTACAAAAGGACACGGTTATGGATAGGACAATAAGAACTTCACATCAAGGGGATACTGAGTACCTAAGAGTAGGGCTCAAAGGTTCAAATCCAAGCAAAGAAAGATGGATAGAAATTGGACAAGTGAAGGAACTGTATCCTCACTTGCTTGATGGCTAAAACAACTTTTGGTGGTCCAAAAGCTTTTAAGTGGGGAGGCGTGATCCAAAATGGATCTAGCATGAACTCTAAGTCTAAAAATATTCAAATAAGAAGTATAGGTTGAATGGCGCAAATCGCATGTAATTTCGAGATTTGAACAAAGTCAAACTTTGCACTAGAGAATCAATGGCTACGTCAGAAGGACATGTGGCAACCTGGGATAGAGTCATAGGTTTCTGGTGATGTAAGAGTAGTGGATGAGGTGGCAGTAGGAGATTGTCTCATGGCATGAAAGATGTGGAACAGGGTTAAAATTGTAAAACGTGATTAATGAGGTTAAATGTCTTTACCACTAAACCTCATTAGGCAGTGGACCTGACGGATTTATGAATAAAACAACAAACCTTTTGAGCTCCGTGGTAAACGGTATTTAGGACGGGCTTCAGGCGGTAAGTGGTATTGGAAGGTTTGCCTCAGATTCCATACACCAGTTGACACATAGCACACCATAGAAGAGAGAAAACTGCCTTTTTTGGGTGGGTAATCTCCATGTAAGTGGGCCACTTGGAATGACTATTTTCCATTGATTTGGAGACTGTGGATCAATGGTGGAGATTGAGTCGGCTATTTGATGATCAAATTGGATGCGAACTGTCGGATGAAGGCAGATCAAATGATTTATAATATCAAAGGGCATTGGCGGATGAGGCATGACAGCCATATGATTCATCTGTTTCATGATTCGTGTCAGAGGAAGGCTGATCGTTGGGTCCACCTATGCCCGCCAGTCCCTCCGTTGGTAAACCGTCATAGTTTCCACGTTTTAAGGAGGGTAACAAAACATTGTTAAAGACAACGATTAACACAGAGAGTCATGGAGGTAGAGAAAACAGGGAAGGCAAAGTTAAGAAATAGAGTGAGGGAGAACAGAGCTAGAGAGGTTTTGGAACCATCTAGGGGGTCTGGAAGTCATGTCTCTCAGTTGACTCAAGAGTTTCGAGGTAAACTCTGTGTGAAATACCATTACTCTGTTGAGACTCAGTATTGAGCTCACACTTGTAACAACCTGTAATTGAAGACATAATATAGAGGTTAGCACTAAAAGCTTGGACCAGGACACGTAGCTAGGAAGTCTGGTGAACTCCTTTATCATTTTGGCTGTGTTGATGTGTTTTTGTTATGTTTTCTAACTATCAATTGTCTATATTATTCGCAATCTTTTCGATCCATTGCACTAAGTAACATAGGCATTCTTGCACGTGAGTCTATAATACATTTTCTTCTTGATTTAGTATCCATTTCGGATCACTACCACCCTAATTCTTTGGACAATCTCTCTTAAGGTATTCCTTGTTGGGTTGTGTTATATTCTTTCCATGACTAGTCCACGTAGTTAACTGGGGGGTTAGAGGGGCGGGGGGAACCCCCTTCATTGCGCCAATTACGTAGCAGGGGGTAACAGGGGGTTTGAGGGGTGTAGTTAACCCCACTCTATGGGGTCCGAGGCAGCACCCCAGAAAATTTTGGTTTTGGAACCTATGTTAGGTTGGGCAGACCCACCTATGGTTTTGTGCATAATTTTCGCACATGTTTTTGGATGCCAATGGTTTTCGGTCCCATGGTTGGATGCGATGGTTTTTCGGTCCAGTGGTAATGGGATGCTTTCGACAATGTATAAATATTGTATTATAGACAATTGAAAAGGAACATAATGATAATCAAGCTGGTGTCCCGTTTTGGGATCCAGGGGAAAATCTTTGTGGTATATGTGTTTATGTGTTATGCCCTCAGACATTGTTTATTTAACTGTGTTTTAGAATTTGTTAGCAGGTATTTGTTACGGGGTTAAAACCTACATTTGGTATCAAAGTTGTTTTGGCTTCAAGGGGACGCCTTTGTTGCTGAGGGGTTTCACTCGGGCCTGTGGTAGACTCTGTTTAGTGGGAGATCTGTGAGATCAATTCTGGCGGTGAAAGAAGATGGCGAGTAGTGGAAAGATAGAGATCGAGAAATTTAATGGTCAGAGTTTTGAGTTGTGGAAAATCAAGATGGAGGATTTGTTGGTGGATAAAGATGAGTGGATCAAGGTAGATCCAGGTACTAAACCAACGGGAGTGTCTGATGAAGAATGGAAGAAGTTGGATCGGAAGGCAAAGAGCACAATACGATTGTGTGTCTCAGATTTAGTATCGCTGAATATATCAAGGGAAGCTACAATGAAGGCTTTGTG
>APFE030430727.1:0-16003 GCA_000404065.3 Pinus taeda
TGATGAAGGAATATCTCATCAATGTAAATGAACAAACATTGGTCCTGATATTTATTCCCTCCAATAATTCCTTTGCGTTTTTCAATGCCATTGAAGTTGTTTCTGTGCCGAACACTCTTGTTTCAGACACAGCTCAAGCTGTGCCCCTGCCTAATACTTACAGTGGTCTATCTGAGCATGCTTTTGAAACAATTTACAGACTTAATATGGGAGGACCATTGATTACCCCTGACAATGACACCCTTGGGAGACTTTGGGATCCTGATACAAGTTTCTTAGCTTCAAAATCGCTTACTGAGAGATAAGGTTCCATTTTTCTGATGTCATCTGACATTGAAAGTTTTGGGCCAAAAAGAATTCTAAGTAGACTCAGAAAGCTTCAAAACCACGTGAGTCTTCCAAAAAGACTTTTCCATAAATTCAGGGCTGCAAAACCTTTTTCATGCTGGTTCTTACATTCATTCTGATCTTTGCATACTGTTTTTAAACATATCAATATTTATTGTATGCATACATTTCTTTTAGTCCATGAAAAATTAATTGCAATCCTACTCTGCTTTCATTTGCAAAGCCATCATTCCAGGACTTGATGTAATGGCCATTTGATGATGTGGTAGAAAGTTAGAAGAGCAGTGTTGGCACTGTAGGTAGTGGTTATATGCGCTGGTTCTAATGGACAAATATCACAATAATGGTCTTGTATTTCTATAACTCTGTTCCTGACATATTTAGGAACCTATAGTTTCATGGCAATCTCCAAATTATTCTCTAGAATAGAGGTGAACTGAAGTCCATCTTTCTATATTCTAAAGAAGGAGGTCCTATCCCAACTCGGTGAGGGGGTGACGGCATCAGTTTAATGGTCAGGGTGGAAATCTGGGTAGAGTTATAGGCTCTTGGAATTGCCTGGAGGTGTAGAGGAAGAAAGAGACACAAAGAGAATCCTATAATTTGGGTGCAGAGAAAAGAGAGAACCACACAATTGGGTTGTAGAGAAAGAAGTGAAGGAAATGGCAGTCATTGTGTGCATTTATGTGTTGTTTTTATTGTCATTTTATCAGAATGGGGTTTCAAATTCACAGGATAACTACCTTATAGATTGTGGATCAAAGAGTAACACAACAGTGGGTGGACGAATCTTCACTGCAGATACCCCCTCCTCATATATGTCAATTGCCACCAATGAAGGCATCTTTGCTAACACTACAAATTCCAATCTACACTGGTTCCTTCTGGTATCTATTTGACAGCTAGAGTATTTACTCAGAACTTGTAGCTCCAGCGCAAACGCAATTAAGAAGTGAAATCTAACGAGGGCTATTTGCAACACAAATTTAATCAATCCATTTAATCACTAATGTTGTAAATAGATAGAAAGGAACATTGATAAGTTGTAGCTCACAAAGTTATCAAGCTCCACAACAATCATATCCGTGAAAATGTTGTAAATCTTTCTGTTTTGAGATATAGATGTTAGTTTGTAACTGCCACTCTCAATCCACAAGACAAAACATAACTGTATCAGAAATTATACTTCCTATAAGAAGCAGCAACCCCTTTTCTTTCTGGGAACTTGAAGGCCATGGACTCGAAGAAATCAAGCACAAATTGTCGAGGTCCTTGATAAACCACCTCTCCTTCAGAAATTAAGATGATGTCATCAAATAATTCATATGTTTGAGGGGCAGGCTGTAGAAGAGAGATCAACATTGTCGCATCCAAGAGATGGATAATTTGGCGAAAACACTTGATGATCTAGAAAGTCGTAGCACTGTCCAATCCGGTTGAAATTTCATCCATAAATAGAGCTCTTGCACGACCGACCAACATTTCTCCTGCACAGATCTTATCAAATGATCAAACGATCTTGCCCAATTCGTATAGCTACTCTGTTCTCATTCACGGGTTGTGCCAGGGTGGAATGCTTCAGGAGGCAGGAAAATATACGCTTGAGATGTTGGGCTATGGGTGGAAGCCCAATGCTGCTACTTATGTCAATTTGGTTGATTCCTACTTGAAGGCACAGAAGGTTGATGAGATGCGGCACCTCTTGGTAACGCTGAAGGAGAAGGGGTTCGTCGCCGACGACAAAGCAGCTCGGCAGCACATGAAGAGCATGGGTCGGTTCAACATGGGAGTCATGGATATGTTGTTTGGGCAGTATAAGTAGGTGACGTTGAAAGCTTAGGCCTGTAGTTGTACATCTCTCCGTTGCATTTTGGTATTCTTTCTCTTCTGGTAATAAACTCAAAAGGATTGATGCTCTTTGTTTCTTAGGGTTCTCACTAATTATGAGTCTTTTGTCATCTGTCTTGATAAAATGATACGAGTTCTCATTTAGCGTAGGATGAGGAGTGTCTGTGGTTTCATAATGTCCAAACAGAACATTCAAGTTTGATTTGTAATGACATTATGGACTTTTATCTCGTGTCTTTGTTTCATCTGTGAAAAATATATTCAATTTCAAGTTAGGCCTAGCATTTCAAGTTTCTGCTAGGATAGGGAATTTTCAGGAAAGATATAACTCATTTGAATCGGCAAAACCTTTCTCTGCTCATGTAAGAAGGGGTAGCCTGAGCCTTGTATTCTAGACTTTGGTTCGCTAAGTTGGATGGTACCATGCAACTCTTTTGATTTTTTTTTTTGGTTGGTGATTCTCATCGATATTTGTTGGGTCATCAGTCTGGGTAAAGTTGAAATGAGTTCCTTTTGGTGTAGGATGGCCAATCTTTGTGGTTTCATAATGGGAAAACCCAACAACTTATAATTGCATTAAGGCTCTGGATGAATTATTGCCTTGTTTATTCCACGAAAAACAGCCATGCCTTGTTGATTTGGAGCTATCTTGGTTAGCTCGGCCAATGGTACCCATTAAACCTGTAAATATTGACACTGTAGGTAGTGGTTGCGCTGGTTATAATGGACAAATCTCACAATAATGGTCTTGTATTTCTATAACTCTGTTCTTGACATATTTAGGAACTTGCAGTTTCATGGCAATCTCCAAATTATTCTCTAGAATAGAGGTGAACTGAAGTCCATCTTTCTATATTCTAAAAAAGGAGGTCCTATCCCAGCTCGGTCAGGGGGTGATGGCATTTAATTTAATTTAATATAAAAGATAATTTAATATGAAAAAAATCTAATTTACATGATATCAAATCCTTAATTACACTAAAAACACGACATTCATAGAGTTTAGTATAGTCCAGCAATGTTCAACTTGTCGAAACCTGGACCGGTAGGCGTCCTAATTTTTACAAGTAATAATAATAATATAATTTAATATAAAGGATAAACTTAAAAAAAAAAAAAATTAAATGATACAAATCCTTCATAATAATATAATTTATCATAATAATATAATTTAATATAAAGGATAAATTTAAAAAATAATTTAATTTAAATGATACAAATCCTTCATTATATTGAAAGTACTTCTGGCTGCGTGATATTCCAGCCAAGTTCACAGATCCAACCCTGGGCGCGCAGCCACTAGAAACTATACACGATGGTCAAAGCTTCAGAAGCCCAAAATGCTATCAACAAACTTGCAGTACCGCCTGCACAATCGCCTGCTCAAAGCTAGCACTCCGATGACAGTTCCAAACCCTATTGCAACACCCATTCCCATTTCAGCTTTCCACGATTCCCACCAATGCATTGTCTGCTCACCATCTTCGTCCTCTCCTGCACCGGAAGTCCTCTCCTGCACCGGAATAAGAAGTATGATCGCTGCAATTTCGCTGAATTTGATGCCCACAAAGCTTCAAATTCCCCAGAATGAAGACGCTTTAAAACATAGTGCGCAGATGAAACTATTTGACGCGGTGAATTATGTTATATATCTATTAGGTTTACCATTACTCGTGGATCATGTATGAATCAATGATAATTGATAAGCTATATTTCACATATCAGCGAGAATAATAGAATAGAATAGGATTGGATTGTGAGAACTTAAAAAGTCTAAATTTAAATAAGGATATTTTTAGATTTAAAATTAATAAATTAAAAGAATAATATAGTCGATATTATTATAATATAAGCAAGAATGTTTACCAATGACTAAATTGATGGTAACCCGCATCGTTGACACGAGCATGAGCTTTTGCCAGCAACCATAACGCTCCTTCTTCTGTTCCCTCCTCAGCAGGAATGTACACGTTTCTAACACCTAATTCCTGTTCAGCGGTGGGAGGCAAACACAATTCAATGGCCACGGGCTTCAGCACTCCCTCGTTTGTGAGGAAGAAAAGTGTGCGACTGCCATATGTTTTACTCCCCTCCGGTAGCTTATTGATGCGTTGGGCATACAACATATATGCATCATAGTAGTCCAGAATAAACACCCTCTTTGATGCAACAACCTACATCAACATAGATAGATTTGATTTATTGGAAATACTTATAAAAAAACAATGGAGAAGAGAATGTAAGTTTGAGGGAAAGCGCGACGATCAACCTGCTGCACGGAAAGGCCCTCGAGGAACTTTTCGATGTGTGGCTCGGTGATTGAACTCTTCTGTGGACCATAGATATTTGGGTCCAAGTTGCTGGACGGGGGAAATGTCTGTCACACTTAAAACCTAATTATCGGCGTCTTTGAACAAAATGCCATCACAGATCCTTAGCCTATTCGTACATAAAGGACTCATCCAATTACCTGTAAGCATTGAATTACCATCGGATTCAAACCAGCTAGTGCATGTCTTGCATATTCAAGATCGTCCTTCCACGCGCTCTTATTACCTATGGTTGCCAAAATTCATTTCAAGTCAAGAAATTATTTGTGCCCGAGAAACAAATAGTTTGAGAAATTTTTCGAGCCATGCAAACAAATAGTTGAGTTAAATGGACGTAAAATATTAACATATTCTCACCTGCAAAAACTTGAGGTCGTGCAAACTCTATCAGTGGATTATCCTCTGTAGATTCTAGTAATCCATGGACAATCTGAAGAGGATTCTCGTGTCTAAGAAGTTTCTCAAGGGAATTATATCGACTTTGAAATCCCCTGACGTAGAGCTGTTCAATTTGTTCGAATATTTTGAACGCATTTTTAGAACCTTCCGTAATCTCAGGCACAATCAGATTGGCGAAAGCATTGGTGGTGTGGGCTCCAAAATCAATGAAATTCGTGTGAGGGAAACTTTCGTCTGGCAAAATAAAGGTCACTTCTGAACCACTGGGCCGGCTTTCAGATTTGGGATCTGCATTCAAATTTATTTCAAGCTCTAATTAGTAATATCAGCTACCATGTTATTCTCTCCTCCACCAGACTCATGCCTGTTGAACATTATAATCCCTAGCTGCAATTACGAACCTGGCGTATCTAATAAATTTCATAACCTGAAACCCAAATGTCCATGCCCTTAAACAATAAAAAATGGCAGACTACTTGTCACCTAATCTCTAATAAACAGTTTCGTAACCAGACAGTTTCATAGAATGCTTGAGAACATGCAGGTGTATATATAAACCCGAATGCTAGTAAGGGAATAAGCCGGACTAAATGTTATCAAACCTGTTTTAGTTGGTGGACGGCCCGTCCTGCATCTTCTAGGATATGGGTAGTCCTTGGATCCACCCAGCGCTGGTCTCAGCAGCTCTGGACTGCTGTCAGGGTTGCCAAGATCGTTGTACACGTCATAATCGTATATCCGATCATATACTTTCCATTTCCTCGTAGTTCCACCATATCTTACTCCCTCAGTTTCTTTAAACCTTCTGGTGTCTCCTCTGGTAGGTAGCTCTAATCACACGACGCACCCATTTTAATATGGACCCGTATTTTTAGTCTTTTGTAAATGAAAACTATAAAACAATTAACTGGAAAAGAAGTGCATATAAATACGCCATACCTTGTTAGAGAAGAAAATACGATCAGTTTTGCTGGTCTCATAGGGTGTAATCCACGAATTGCACTTAAAGCGCAGTTTACCTTGACCAGGGATATCCAGAGTTAGAGATTTGAGAAAGAACTGTCGTGAATGCATATTCCTTACGAGGAATTCTCCTGGAACTCCCAGACCAGATTTCCACTTGAAGCTGATTTCGTAATGTCTGTCGCTAGCAATGGGTCCATCGAAGGGATTCCACTTTAAATAAGACGCTTCATCAGCCATTTTTCCGAATCCCGTTTCTGCCATCATATATAGATTGATTTTAAGAGAAAAATCGTAGCAAGACAGACAGACAGATATCATATTATAATACGCCATGGAAACCGTCTAAACAGACATATTATATTATAATTATACGCCATGGAAACCGTGTAAACCAAATAATTGAAATATACCTGCACAATCGCATGCTCAGAATGAAGACGCTTTAACACAGTGCGCGGATGAAACTATGCGACGCTGTGCCAAATGAAACGCCCAAACCGTTTGGGTAACCTTTTTTCCTTTTGAATCAACGGTCGGAATTGTTTCAATCGTCTAACACATAATCATGTGGTTTACAAGATGACAAGCAAGCAAAGAGGGGAGTTGATCTCAGAGGGAACGCCTTACGGCGTAAATATAAATATTTATTATAAAATTTAAAAACTAGTGCATAAGGTGTTAATTATCTAATTATTGGTGAAAACCAATCGATTTATGAGAGCTATATATGAAAGAAAGAAGAAATAACCCATGAGGTTAAAAATAGCATATGGGATAGATTGCTTCTTCATTTGCTTGATGTATTTGACCCTTTTTCTGTGAAGCTTCACATTAAATGCTCCAAGCTTCTCGACAAACCCCTCGCTAAATAGATTATCCCAAGAGCTAGTTGCCAACATATTTGCATAGCTTTCCCTATTGTCTTTGAAGTCCTCACATTCTAAAATGAAATGTTTTTTTGTTTCCACTTTTCCGGAAGAACAAAAATGCATACTCTTTCCTCCACACTTCTTTTGGCCTTTTCCAGCGCCCTGCTTCACAACGAAGTTGATGAGAATTAGTCCTTAACTGAGCAATAAGAATTTCGGCTCTCCAAGAGATATTGGCCTCTATGTATGATTTTGGTTGATGATTATGAGTGGGATTAAACACTTCAATATAGTATTTTTTCTTTCTTCCTAGCTCCTTATCCCAAGTACGCTCGTGGAACTTTTCCATAACAAAAGCTTTTATCTCTTTGTTGTTTATAGGACACGCATTCATGCAAATACCCCATTTACTAAACCATTTGTTATTTTGCTACATCCATTTTTTTTTTTTTTTTTTGTTGCACAATCTGTCATTAGAGAAAACCTTAGGCCATGTACCCTCTTCCATTTGCTCAATTTTTTTTAATACCTTATGACTCACACCATAACAATTGCTTCAATAGTCAAGGATGCGGGTGCCCAACAAAGATAGTAAGGTGGCGGCAGAACGGGATGACAAGTGGCCATACCACATGGCCCTCCGTAATCTGACACATCAGTCTAAAACATGCATTAACACTAGCCATAAATGGCATTTAAGTTGGCGTCGTCTTCAACCAGCCTGCAACTACCACCTTGGCTCCACGCAAAGATGACCTCTGGTGATAATCATACCACCGCCCCTGTCTCTTATCCCCTGCCTTTGCAATGTCTATGCCCTCAGGAAGCTGCAACACCTAGCTCTCGCACTGCTATGGGGAGGCGCTGCAGCATCCTTTGTTGCATTGATTTAGGCCTGGGAACTCACTTCACTCAAAGCCTAGCTTGCCATTTCGTTTTCCACTCAGCCTCTACAGCTAATGCCTCCTCTGAGCCACCCGCTAATCCTACTGAGCCTTCTCATCACTTTGAGCCTAATCCCGGCAGAAATTCTCATACACCTGGTGTCAACATGCCGAGAACACGACATCTAATGCGTAGTCACAGGGGTGGAAGTAGAGGAAGATTGACTCGTCACCCTCATTCTCCGGCCTCTGAAACCACATCCTCTTTGGCTCAGCAGACTACAGGCTATTACCCAAACACTCGTAGTGGTAGAGGCCGCTCACGACCTCACCGCCTCCATCTGACACCCCTTGCTTCACCTCCTAGTGGCATTCCTTCCAATCCACAACCGCCTCTCCATTCCGCCCAATTCATCTTTCGTTCCTCCATGAGCATGCCCATCATTACTGCCACCATCTCCATAACCTTTCACGAGAAGGAGAAAGCTATTGAGGGTGGACGTCATTCCAGAACAACGCCAGCCAGAGTTGCGGGGAGCTCCCATTCCATCACCTTTAACGAGGAGGAGCAGACCAATGAAGGTGGTGGCCACACCAGAGCAAAACTAGTCATGGTCCAGAAGAGCGCTCATAGTGCAGGGACGAAGCAAACTAGGAAGGAGACGGACCAGGACCAGCATGATGATGAAAACATGGATCCTTACCACTGTTTTATCGAGGAGGAACAACTGGCACAACAGGCAGACAACACGGAGGCTTCAAAGCATGCAGGTGTCGACATGGAGGCTTACAGATGCTTCGTTGTTGAGGAACACCCGTCGTCTCCACCTCGCACCTGATCGGCCACACAACCTGCCACGTGTCTGCTATTCTCAGGTTTTGGGAATTTTGCTTTCTGGTTTCTTTTACAGGGCTTTCGGAAAAACTGTTGGTATTTGGTTACTTGGTTGTTTTTTGTTTCTCCTTGAAAAATTGATTAAAAAAATATGCGTAATTTGCGTGGGTAGCAAGATAATATTGGCAATCTTATTTTGATTCGGACTAGTTTCCCATTATGGGCAGTCCATACTCAGTTTTTGTTGTTTTTACCCAACACTCAGGCATGGTTATGCACAGGCTAAAGCCTCAGTGTACTTCACACTGCTCCCTGCTGTTCAGGTTATCATTGCTCCTTGCTTGTTGCTTGATACTTCTACTGCATAAAAGCTCCCTTCTCTCACACTGCTCATTGTTCACTACTCGCTACTCTCACTACTGACCACGCTGCTCACATTGCTCGTCAACGAAAACTTCGAAGATAAAAATAGTAACCAATTGGGCAGCGCAGAGCTCGGCATCCATCCTTCTTAACCCTCGCTCCTCAACGATCCTAGCTTGGTTAAGGCACAACACTTTTCAATTTCTATGAACGACTTGTTTCTAGTTTCGAAATTAGGACCCCGCTCCAAATCTGAGATGCAGTGGGAAACATCCACAGAGCCGAGAAGCAAACCATAAACCGCCGTGAAATACTGGGATGAGACGTGTTTAGAATTACTAGCTTGCTAAATTTAATCCATGTAGAGATTATGCATTTCAAGAGATGATCCCTTTTGTTTTGCACTGTGTCATAAATGCTTCACACCGTTTTTCCCAAGGCGGCTTGGATTAATGGGAAGTTGTCTCTAAGCATCGAACCATCTTTGTATCTAGATAGAGGATTATATGGGAGAAGTCCCTCATCCAATAATTTATGGTTTTGGATGGATAATATGGATTTCTCTTTAATGAAATAACGTTCATGGTGCAAATTCCCTTAAACTCTTAGCCCTAATTTTACCAAATTATGTGGAGAATCAAAATTATATATATATATATATAATATATATATATAAATATTAAATAATAATAATATATATATAATATATATATAATATATATATAATATATATATGACTTTTTACATAGAATATATGGGTAAAATATGGTAGTAAATAACCGTAAATTGAATATTAAATAAAATTGAGATAAAATAGTAAATTTATGGATGGCGGTTTTTGTGCTCCAAGTTTGCACGACCCATGGTATTTTTTTTAATGGTGAAATTACATTAAAAAAATGAAATTTAAATAAAATAAAATAAAAAAGAGAATAAAAAAAAGTTAATAATTAAAATAAAATTGAGGTATTATCCTAATGGTGAGTCTTGTTACAGAAAATGAATTGGGACTCCACATTGCAAGAGAAGATGTTGAACCCCAACGGTTTCGAAGATGGGTTTAGGGTTCGCAGTTTTACTAATGAACCCAAGTCACTGTAAAGGTTTGCTCGACAGTTTTCTCAATGGCGTTCATAGAGACCTTGGGACATTGCCCTCCTCCTGATGTTGGTTTGTTTTTAACTGCTTAAGGACTCGCAGTGTGGCGTTTTTTTATTTATTGTTTATCGCTCAATACTTGGTTGTTTGTGGGTTTTAGTATTATTTACCTCCATGGGTTTCTGAGGCACTGTCAGCAGTTGGAAGGTCGGTTTGTGTCGGAGGTTTTTCACCAGGTAGTTACAAGGGTTTGATGCGGTAAGAGGGTTTCATTGTCGGACGACGAGTATCGCAGAGCTTTGCAATAAGGGTCAGTGGACGGGAAGGGTTATCATCTGGTTTTTTCAAAACGGTGCGTGGGTTTCAATGGTTTTTCGGGTCAACATGGATGAGGAACTTCTAGACTATTCCTCTGACTCTTTGACCCTTGAAGACATCTGGGTTGAGAGCAACACCTGTCATCTACTGGGAAGGAACTGGTGTCTAGCAGTCCACTGGCTACTTCGGTCATAGAACTCTCCTCCTTAATGCACGAGATGGAGGTTACACTATAGGATTTGGGTAGCAAGCAACCGGTTTCTACAGTATCGGAAGGTGGTTTCGGTTTGGGGGAGGGCTCTGAGCCACCTTTCTCTCTATTCTATCTCCATCAGATTTTGAGGCCTCGATGCAGGCCCAAACGAGTCTTGGTTTCACTCAAGGGGGAGTTGGTGTCACTGTAGTGGATTTTCGTGTTTCGACTCCTGAAAGGTTGGGTTCTTCTTCTCCCCACGTCGGTTTTCTTAGCGTGGGGCTGACGGTTTCCGCTCACTAGGTCGCTGCTTCTTCTCACCCCTCTGGTTTTTTTGTTGTTATTCCTAGACAGGACCCTAGCCCGGATGAAAATTTCTCTTTAGATTCGAACGAGAAACCTCTAGCTGAAATTGATCCTGCAGACAAACAAAAAAGACAGGGGGAATGGAAAAAATCCAAGCATTCAAAAGTTCGGGAACGTGATCGTCACCTGGTGTTTGGGGCGGGCATCACAATGGCACAAGTGGCCCTAACAGAGAGTATTGTTCTCATGGGTCAGGTGCGCCGCAGGAATTATACACTGGCTCGTCTGAGGAAATAGACTGTGGAGGTCTGGGAAAAATTAATGGTGCAACTGCCTGGTGTCATCACTCTATGTAGAGGGTGGTTCGCACTCATTTTCTCGCAGTCGGAGTAGGTGGATTGGGTATTGACGAGGTATTGGCATATAGAAATGACTCCAGTCTTGCTTAAGCGATGGTCTCCGCTTTTCGACCCCAAGAAGGAAAACATGGGAGCCGGTCCGATTTGGGTTCGACTATCGGGTCTTCCGCTCCAATTTTGTCCTGAGGACATCTTCAAGGTTATTGAAGATGACATGGGGGTTTATCTTGATCATGATAGGGCTTATTTGGATACGGGTTGCATGGCTTTAACCAAAATACTGGTGTACCTAGACACCAGAGAAGGCCTTGTGGAGAGTTATCTGCTACAAATGGGGGAGACGACCAAGCGACAGATACTTGATTACGAAGGTATCCTTTTCTGTTGTCGCTAGTGCCATGAAGTGGGTCATCTATACAAAGACTTCCCCCTTCTGTCAGGGAAGCAGCAGGAGCTTCCAAGATCTCTAGTTTCGACAAGCTCTCAAACGATGGAGGCAGACTTCCATCCATAGTCGGTCCCTCTGGAGGTTTCGGGGCCCCAACAACTCGAATTTGGTCTCTTCTCTTCATAGCCGGACAATGTGGCATTCAAGGCTCCTCTCACCAAAACTCGGGACCAAGACTCGACTTTTTCAGGGAAAGGAATGAGATTGTTGATCGTCTTTCCAAAGAGGTCGCACAACTAAACATGGGTCAATGGATTATTCAGGAGTTCAAAGATGGAGAGTTCTATTAGTTTTTCCACCGTCCATTCATATAGATGAATGGGAACCACTCTGATCATTCTATGTTTATTTTGTTTTTTGTCTTAACAATTTTTCTTGGGACATTGCAATGGTTTTACAGTTACTCGACGGTTATATTTCTCTCCGCAACTTTGTTGTAATCTGTATATATGGTTTAGTACTATAATGTATGAAACTGCTGTGAATGCATCTCATACATGCTGATTGATACAATATGTAATTTTCTTAATTTATTAATGAAAATTGCGCCTTTTTCCTTGGAGAAAAAAAAGATGAGTCTTGTTATAGACTCGAAACGTCGATTCAAAAATGGTTACTCTGGGATTAGTTATGAACACTAAACTAGCTCATAAAATAATAAATTTACATATTGAGGTTTTTGGACTCCAAGTAGCCTATTTAAAGGCATTCTTCACTAATGTGATGTGAAATGTTCATTGTAATAAAACTTTTTAACTAGATCAAAATAAATCCTAATTATCATAACAAATATCATAAATTTTTATATCCAATTGGCAAAGAAAACCACTCAATAAAGGCACACTACACGAAGACTTTATAAATCTTTGGATGCATGTCTTCCACGTAAAATTTAGGCAAAACATTCTTTCTCACTTTGTTAGATAGCCTTTAAAGATTAGATTTTTCCATGATGTTCTCTATGTTATTCATTTTATTTGATATGTTTGAAATTTTACTCCTTAGTGTGAAGAGAAACGAGAGCAGGGAAAAAGTAAAATATGGTACATGCAGTCCTACATTTTCTTTATATTTTTTTATTCGCATTAAAATTTATTGGAGTTGCTCACTTTAGACTGTGTCAACCATTAGTTTTAACCTCCACATGAAAATTCATTGGAATATGCCTCCCAAATGAAATAAAATTAAATGAAAGATAGTTAATAAGGTATATATTCTTATTGAATTTTGCAGTATAGCAAAGGAGCTTATTAGGTTTTATAGTCTACCAACAAAGCTTCAAGTACACTGCCTTACCTATCTTAACTACTGAGCTTATATTATATATATATATATATATATATATATATATATATATATATTATATATATTATATATCAAACTAGCTAGCCATCTTAACTCCAGATATTTGATTCCTCTAAACGCTTAATAGATCAGGATTTAAGATGGATCTAGGCTAGTTGATATATATATATATATTTTTTCAAAGAAAAAATCGAACTTTTTATTACCAGGGTAAAAAGTTACATAGTATATGCCGAAGCATTCATTTTGCTCTATAATTTGCGAATCATAGAGCTCACTAGATGAGAACATTCAGTCCAGCAAAACCTTTAGGGAACCACTGAGCAGATGTACGACCTCCTCATATGAGGAAATATCGGCCCAGTGCTTGTCAAAAGTGGTGAGCACACAAAAAAAATAAAAAACCAAAAATAAAAACAAAACTTCATGTGAAAAAGACCACAGCGAGAAACAAAAAGCGCTGACATTTGGGGGAATCATGACTTCCTCCCTTTTTCTTCTCGACCTTTCGCCATTCTCCTTGGGACGGAATTATGGGAACAAGTTGAAGTGGGTTTTCATCTCCAGGTCGGGGGTTTTCCTTGTCTGAATTAGAGGTGTCTGATGAGTGCTGCCTTTTAGTTCCACTTATTTCCATTGTATTTGAATTCTTTCCAGATTGTGATTCCATAGGTTCTTGTGTAGAAGTATTATGGGTTTCTATTTGGTTGCTTCCATTTGGAACGGGTTCTTCCTCTTCATATTCTTCCTCCTCTTTTGTATCTGAATAGGTGAACTTCCATCCCTTTTGTTTATTGTCGGATTTCTTCTTCCTGCGGCTGTTCTTTTTGTATTCTGGACATGCATTTTGGAGATGTCCAGTTTGCTGACATATTTTTGCACTTGAAAGCTGTATTTTCATAGTCTAATGACTGCATCCAGCTGTGATCTTTGTATTCCAGTTTTATGCTTCCCGACAATCCTTTACTGAGGTCTACTTCCACGCATATGCGTGCGAAGGTAAAAATTATTTCTTCTATTATTTGTGTGTCCATTTTGATATATCTGCCTATGGAGTTTCCTATGCTTGCGAGTACCTTTTAGTCCCAGAAATGGATAGGGAGATTATGAAGACATACCCATACAGGCATTTTAGAAACAACGAAAGTGTTTGCATCAAATTCCGGGAACCATGGAGTGATAAAGAGACCCGAAGATCCGCAGAACCAAGGTCCTTCCTGAATCACAAGATCTCTAACTTTTGATGATTGAAATTTAACTATAAAAAACCCTTTGGAACATAGATGGATCTCACAGTCCAGAGACCATTTTGTGGGAATCCAATGAAACAAATCCAAGGGTTTGGGTCAAAATCTGTTAAAACGGGATATGATGGCTTGTTTTTCATAGTTGCTACATACCTTCTCAGTTGAATTAATTGACTATAACTTAATGATAGGTCACACTACTCATGTTAACTGAAAGCTAACTCAAGAAACTATGAGACTGAATTTGAATTGGCATCTCTGACTAAGGCACAAGTCAAAGAAGCCATTCCTTCCTACATTTTTAGCAAACACCACCAACAATGGGGTACATATAGGGTTTGGTGCTCTTAGTTGAAAGCCAATCACATACCCTCATAGAATACAATGAAATGTCGCAATCCCATCGATCTTGAAATTCTAAAAATTGTTAAGTATGTTGAATTTTGAATGGGATATGAAATTAGATGAGGTTGGAGCCACTCTAAAACATCCTAAAACAATTAATGTTAATGTTAAAAACTTAAGTTCTTTATCTTTCTTTTTATCTTTTTCTTTTAGGAATTTAACATTACCATTACGAAGCGTCTAGGGAGCATCCAAGGAGCATTCAAGAACACCTTGGGAGTGTACTCCTTGGCTTTAGGAGTGTCCTTAGGAGTGTCATGCTCCCAAATTGATAAGGAGGATATACAAAAGGTCTGGAGCACACTCCCAGATTTTGGGAGCACGCTCCCTCAACGCTCTCCCTTTAAGCACTGTTCAAAGGCAGGGAGTGAAGGGGTTGGGACAGTTCCTGCAACACTGGCTCTAGATGTATGATTTGTCAAATTAAAAAAAAAAAAAAAAAAAAAAAAAAAAAAAAAAAAAAAAAAAACCAAGCATGAGGTCCAAATCATTGAGAAACCAAGCATGAGGTCCAAATCTAAATTTGCAAATCCATAAAAATTGGGCATAAAAAATCAAATATGAAAAGTTAAACTAGCATATCTAAAAAATAAACTAGATCTACATGTATATGGATTGCAAAAAGAGAAACTTCAATCACTGTTGTTGAATGCTCATGGAAGGAAATAGTAGATCTATATGGATAAACATATAACCAAGATATATCCTATCTCAACTCCTATGGAAAGCATCAAACAAGTAAAAGTAGATCTATCAAATAAGATAGGGAATACAAAAACTACATGGTAAAGCCCCAAAGTGGGGAAACATTTGCAAAAGCAAGGCCTTCTATTCTTGATATAACTCTATGACTTCTTGATAGGCTCCACGCTAATGATCAATACCATAAGACACCCTTCACCCTTTTGGATTCAACATTAATTGCCTCAATTTATAGTAACCAGGAGAAACCTAGACCATTGATCATAAGGCACAATAAAGGGTGGAGATCAACCAATCCATAAAGATTTATCATAAGTTCATCAAGAGATAAGGGATAAGTAGCAAATAATAATGACTTATGAGTGTAGATCGTAATTACATCAGAGACAGGGCACCACCAAATAACTCCTAAAATCGTCTCCATGTGCACATGTAGCAATATTACAAAAGTCTAGTAAGGCTATTTTACATGTATAAGTGCCCCACAAATGATGTTGTAACCAATATAGATCCATCTTAGCCATGGATTTACTAAGAGTCGAGAGGGATCAAATCTCATTATATATTGTAAGCTTATTTTTAGAATGCAAAACTTGAAAAAATATTTACATGTCAAGAGATTTAATCTCTTTTAGTGCTTGATAAATCCATTTAAGATAGATCTATAGTGGTTTTTTGTATTTCTCTATATAAACCATGTGTAATTTTTCATTTTTTTTTAAATTGTTTTTTTGAATAATTTATTATTATTAATAATTTATATTAAAAATTGAATGAGTT